>JARXNR010000618.1:12550000-12555000 GCA_036346035.1 Crossoptilon crossoptilon
TGTGTGCGGTTCGTTTTTGCTGTCTTTTTGTGTGTGTGGGAGGGGGGGTTGTTGGTGGTGGTGGTTTTTTTTCTTTTGTCGGGTTTGTTGGGATTTTCGCCCGCTCAGTCCATGTCCACCTCCTCGCCGTCGAGGCCGCCGACCTCCGCGGGGCCGCAGTCCGATTTATCCCTGGGTGTCGCGCTCCCATCCCGGGCCCGAACCGGCGATTTGGGCCGTGGGAAGGAGCCGCCCTCCGCGGGAGCCGCCGCCGCCGGATCACCGTGCGCGGCCGCGGAACGGGGCGAGGCTCCGGCGGGAGGGGGCGGCGCGGGGCCCGCGGCAGTGTCCGTGGAGCTGGGGCCGGGCTGAGCGCCGGCGGGCGCCGGTTCGGAGCTGAAAGCGGGGGGGCCCGGGTTGGCGGCGGGCAGCGGGGAGTCCCGGGGGGGCTGCCCAGCCTCGGGGCCCGGGCTGGCCTTGAGGGCGGTCTGCGGCACGATGAAGCCCAGGGGTTGGGTGATGGGGTAGAGCAAGAAGTGTCCTTTGCCGATGAGGGTGCGGGGAGCGCAGGGCTGGAGGCTGGGGAAGTCCAGGGCGGCCTTGCGGCGGGGGGGCGAGTCGGAGAGCAGGCTCTCCACGCTGAAGGGGTTGAGCTTGTGGAAGCTGCCGGCTCCCCGGGGCCCCCCCGCTCCGCCGCTGCCGTCCCCCGACGGGGCGGCCGCGCAGTCTTTGTCGGGCGGGCGCTGGAGCCGGCCGGCCCCGCTTCTTTGGCTGGGGTAGAAGGGCTCTGCCGTTTGGTCGCAGCTGCTGGGGGGCGGCTCGGAGGAGGCGGCGGGAGGCGGCGGGTGGGGCGGCGGGGGCTGCCCGCGGGGCTTCGCCTCGGGTGGGGCGGGCGAGAGGCCCCCCCCGCCGCCGCTGTCACTGTCCGAGCTGGGCGTGCTGTGCAGGGAGAGGCCGCTGGGCGAGTGAAGGTGGCGGCTTTGGCTTTTGAGAAGCTTTTTCTCGTGTTTGCGTTTCTTCTTCTCCATCTTCTCCAACTCTTTGCGGGCGATCTCCTCGGGGTCCATGGGTTCCCCGCTGCACGTCGTGGGGTGCGAGTTGTGAGCCGGCCGCCCCGGGCCTTTCTTCGTGTTCTCTTTCTTTCTCCATTTGGCCCGGCGGTTTTGGAACCAGACCTACACACCGAACAACGAGAAGCAGTTAACACCCAGCGCACCGGCCCCGAGGTGGCCAGGGCAGAGCGGGGAGGGGGAGAAGCGCAGCTCAGGCCTCCCCTGTCCACCCGTCGAGGTGCGGCAGCGCCCAGCACTGGACGCCTGCGAGATGGAGAGCGCGGGAGGGGGCAGAAAAAAATAATCAAGGGGGGGGGGGGATGCACACTCACACACACACACGCCGCACTGGGCCCGTACCGAGGGAGGGGAAGGGAAAGCATCCATTCCCTCAGCTCTTCCCCGCGGCCCAGGGGTGCAGAAGCACCGGGCCTGGGCCCAATCCCACCCCACACACCCCCTTCCCCCCAGCATCGTGCAGAACGCGCTGGAACAGAGCGTAGCAGGGGGGTGCTAGAAGGGCCGCCTGGCCTTACTCTCCTCCCGTTCCAGAACACGGAGCAGAGGCGAGGCCGGCACAGCCCAAAAATTGAGGTTGCTTTTGTAGTTTAGGGGAGAAATCACTGAAACCCCGCCCGCTCTGGCCTTGCAACCGTATGTCGGCCCCACGCACGTCGCTTCCCCACGGGCACAGCTGCTCCTCCACGCCCGCAGCCCGAGCCCTGGAATACGGCCCTGGAGTTTCGCTGCCCCCATCGCGGCTTCTTTGCCCCGTACAGAGCCGGGCAGTGCCGGGGCTCAGCCGCCCCTCGGCGTGCAGCGCTCCGCGGAACGGAACCTCCGCAGCTCCGCACTCGCGGTGCGGTCTCAGCCCGCGGCCCCGCACAAACTCATCCGCTCCCCGGGCACAGCGGCCCCGCGACGCGCAGCAGCAGGGAGAGACCCACAGACTCCATTGCTATTATTTTTTTCTTTAAGCTCAGTTTAAGCAAACATGCTGCCCGAGCCGGGCAGGCCGGTAAATGAAGCTGAAAACGTCCCGCACGCCCTGAGCTGCACGAACATCGTCCGGCGGACCCCGGCCCGTGATTGAGCCCCGCAATTACACTGTCATTTTTCAGCCTTGGCTCGTTGAAAGAGAAACGCTTACAGAGGGAAAATAAAAACGTTTTGGGAACCTGCGATGGAATATCACTGTTGGCGGCCCGTTTGCGAGCCTGCTTATTTCTAATTATTATTAAGAAATAAAGATGATAAAAATGAAACAGCAGCGACCGAGCGGAGGTTGGGAACAAAGCAGAGCGGGGCTGCGGGCCCGGCCCAGGGTTGGAACCCCGGGGAGACGCTGGGTCCGAGGAGAAGGAAGGGGAGCGGGTCGGGGTTTACCTGCACTCTGGACTCCACCAAGTCCAGCCTGAGAGCCAGAGCCTCTCGCATAAACACGTCCGGGTAATGGCTCTCATTAAACGCCTTTTCCAGCTCCTCGAGCTGCCAGCCGGTAAAATTGGTGCGGGTTCGTCTCCTCTTACAGCCAGGACTTTCTTTGTCCGGGTCACCAGAGTCTGAAAAGGCAGAAATACCCTCAGCTCCCCGAAGAGAGGCCTTCTCCCCCCTCCCTGCCATTCACAGGAGCCTTCAAACTTCCGTGCTCGGTAACGTCGGTAGAACAGCGGGGTTATGCACACACCTGAGCTAAAAACGGGCAGGAGCCCATCGGCCCTCGCCTCCTCCGAAAATGTACTTTACACAACATTTATCCTGAAGGAAGCTCTCTATGGGCACTGGCAGAGAGAGAGAGAGAAGTTCCAATATTTGCTCCAGCCACCCAGGATCGAATTAGAACAATAATAGCTACAAAAGAAGCCCCCCCCGCCCCGTGTTCCCTTCCCCAGCCCCGACGGCCGCAGCCGCTCCCACTCGCGGCCCCGGCTGTGGGCTGAGCGCTCGGGGCCTCCGCGGGGATGGACGGCGCCGGTCGGGGCTCACGGCCGCTCCTCGTCTTTTCCGCCGAGCGTGGAAATTATGATTATTATTATAAGAAGAATTGATGCCGAACATTTTATTTTATTTTTTTCCTGAACGGAGATATTCCGGAATTGACACAAGGAGGTTTGGGCGACGTTCTGATGGCTGAACAATAGCTGTGCTACAAGGCCGGGAGGGGAAGGAAGGAGAGCGTTTCTCTTCGGTTATATCGTTTTTAGAAAATAAATACAAATAAGCGCATAACTAAAAATCGTCGCTCAACGTTTTTCAAACCCCATCGCTCTCCAGGATTCCGCCTCCCGTTCTCCCCGGGCAGGTCGGTACGGCCCGAGCCCCCACTCCGGCCGTGAACTCGGGGCAGGCCCCGGGCCGGGCCGTTATTCCGCTATTGTTCGGGGCGCAGCGCGGCTCCGCGCTGGGGGGGCTCTCACCGCCCGCCCCCCCCGTCCCATCCCATCCCATCCCGCCCCCTCGGGGCTCCGCGAGGGCCCCGTTCTCCCGCAGCGAGGGGCGCGGCGCCGCTCCTACCTGCGAGCTTGAAGGGCTGCGTGTCCGCGCTCACCCCGCAGCCCGAGGGGATGAGAGGAGCGGGGGTGACCACGGAGGCCGCGCAGGAGCCGCTCAGTAATCCATCGATGGAGAAGGGCACGGAAGCGGCCGCCGACTGCAGCTGGTGGCCGGCCAGCTCGTAGACGTGGTGGTGGCCGAGAGGGTAAGGGAAGCCCACCATGCCCCCGAACTGGGCATGGGGATGCTCCAGGATGCGGCTGTCCATCATGGGGGCGGCTCTAACGAGGCGGGGGGTGCCGGGGGGGCTGCCGGCGGCTCCGGGGGTGCTGGCGGCGGGGCGGCTGCGGCCGGGGGTGCTGCTGCCGGAGGAGGCGGCGCGGCGAGGGGCTCATGCTGCAGGGCGCCCGGGCGCTTTAACTTTATCAACATCAGGCTCCCAATAATTAGCTCAGGCTGGGGGAATTTGGGACCAATAAGAAACGTTAATCGGTCCTGACGTCAGAGACGTGCCAGTGTGGGGAGCGAACGTTTTCCATATCGATTGCTAATTATACCTGACATCCAGCCTCAATAAACAATATCAGAGCTGTCACAACAAGACAAGGGGGGCTTTGATACGAACTCCAGCCCGAGGAGGGCGGCGGGGGCCGGGCGGGCAGGGGAGGGTGCGGGGGAGACGGAGGGGAACGCACGGAGCCCACCGATCCCCGTTAAATAGCGAACAGCCGGAGCGCCGCACGCGCACACCGCCCCCCCACCCCCCCCCAGCCGGCCCCCCTTGTCCCCTCCCCTCTCCAAATCACTAATAGATTTCCCTTTAAAACATTCACCAGCGTGTTGTGGGGATTTTTCACCAGAAATGCTCTACTCTCTGAACCTTTAAAGTGATGTTGCTCCAATTACAGAGAGACATTGAGCGGCAAATAGACTGATCCAATAATAGGAGATTCATCATCCGCTCTTTCCAGAGCTGTCACATTGAATTTAAAACTACAAGCCTTTTCATCTCCTCTCCGGCTCTATAACAGGGGATAGGGGAGGGGGGCAGAAGGAGGGCGAGGGAAAAAAATGGGGGAAAAGAAGGGAAAAAAAAAAGAAGAAGAAGGAGAAGGAAGAGCCTTTTGCTGCGTTTAGAGGGAGACTTGAGCGTATCAATCGAAATCATAATTAATGCAATCTCCTATCGATTCGGCCACGGCCATCCCCTCCCCAGCAGCCCCCGCAGCCCACGCGTTGTGGGCGCAGCCGCATCCCGGAGCGGCCGCTTCTGCCTAAAGAGGAGGCCCCGAAGAATTCAGAAAGAAAAAAAAAATCCCAAATAAAGTTCCCTCCCCTCCCTCCCCATCGCCTCCCCCCATCACACCCACCGCCGGTGCTAAACAGCTTCCAAACGGCCGCCAAATTTCTCCTAATTAAATTACATCCCCATCGAAGTTTTCACCCCGATCAAATATTGATGGGTCCCCCCTCCCC
>JARXNR010000215.1:0-49933 GCA_036346035.1 Crossoptilon crossoptilon
CCTGGGAGCACAGGTGAGAGCGATTCAGCTGTGCTGCAGGAAGGGGTGGAGCCTGGCTGCGCCTCTCCTGGACCCATTGAAGAGCTGACGGCCAGTGGGGAAGGATCTCTCTCTCTCTCTCTCTCTCTCTTCGGAAGATCCGCTCCGCTGGAGTTTCCTGAGCGAGCCCACGACACGGGTAAGCCTCCTATTTCTTCTCTTTGTCTCGCTGTGCCTAACTGCCTCGCTTATTTCGTTATTATAGCATCTTAATGTTATTAAATTATAAAATATTCCTTTATATAATGTTCATTGATTATACAGATGTGTATTTGGAGGACCTCGGTGTGGGGCTGGACGACTGGGATGTGGCGCTGGAGGGCTGACTTGTGGGGCTGGAGGACCTGGGTGTGGGGCTGGAGGTCTGGGATGTGGGGCTGGAGGACTCAATTATTGGGCTGGTAGGATGACTTGTGGGGCGGGAGGACCTGGGTGTGGAGCTGGAGGACTCTGTTGTGGGTCTGGAGGACCTCGGAGTGGGGCTGGAGGACCCACTTAAGATTCTGGGGGGGGTCTGGAGGACCTGGTTGTGGGCTGGAGGTGCTGGAGGACTGGGATGTGGGGCTGGAGGACTTGGGGGCGGCCCTGGAGGACCTCGGTGTGGGGCTGGAGGACTCGGATGTGGGGCGGGAGGACTGAGATGTGGGGCTGGAGGACTTGGGGGCGGCCCTGGAGGACTCAACTGTGGGCCTGGAGCTTTGGGATGTGGGGCTGGGGGACTCACTTGTGCAGCTGGAGGACTCACTTATGGGGCTGGAGGACATGGTTGTGCGGCTGGAGGACCTAGGAGTGGGGTTGGAGGAATTGGATGTGGGGCCGGAGGACTCATTATGGGGCTGGAGGACTTGGATGTGCAGCTGGAGGACTCACTTCTGGGGCTGGAGGACCTTGGTGTGGGGCTGGAGGGCTCGGATGTGGAGCTGGAGGACCCGGTTGTGGGGCCCCTCGTCGGCCGAATGCCGTCTGTGCGGCCTTTCTCAGCGAGCCGGGACTCGGTCACGCTCTCCGGCTCGAGGAAGACGAATAAGAGGAAGGTTGACGTGACGATGGGAGCGGACTGTGCCGTGAGCGCGGAACGGAACCGTTATGGCGGGCGATGAACCGGACCGAGGTGCGCTGGGCCGAGCGCCTTCTGGAACGTGACTCTCCTGCCGCGTTGGGCGGCGCTGGATGTTCCCTCCTGCCCTGGAGGAGCTGGAGCCGGAGCCGGGCTCGTCCCTGGGTGCCGCGGCTTCTCGCTGTGCCACGTGGGCACGACGGGGTCCCAGCGTGAGTCTCGTCTCCGTGACCGGGAGGGAGCATCAGGGGCCTCCAGCTCCGTGCGTTGGCCATTCCTGTTCCTGCACTGTGGATTCCTTTCCCTCGTTCTCCTCCTTCCCTTCTTCTCATCCTAAAAGCCTTTTCCCCTGGTCTCTTCCGTCCTTTTCCCTCGTTGTGAGTTCCTTTTCCCTCGTTCTCCTCCTTCCTTTTCCTTCCAGCGGACTCGGACGTGGGGCTGGACGACTGAGTTTTGCAGCTGGGGGACCTCGGATGTGGGGCTGGGGGACCTCAGTTGTGGGGCTGGAGGACTGGGCAGTAGGGCTGGAGGACGTCGGTGTGGGGCTGCAGGACTCAGATTTGGGGCTGGAGGACCTGGGTGTGGGGCTGGAGGACCTGGGTGTGGGGCTGGAGGACTGAGATGAGCGGCTGGAGGACTCAATTTTGGGGCTGGAGGACCGGGATGTGGGGCTGGCGGACTTGCTTATGGGGCTGGAGGACTGGGATGTGGGGCTGGAGAACTGAGATGTGGGGTGGGAGGACTGTGATGTGGGGCTGAAGGACTTGGGGGTGGCCCTGCAGGACTGGGATGTGGGGCTGGAGGGCTGACTTGTGGGGCTGGAGGACTTGGATGTGGGGCTGGAGGGCTCACTTATGGGGCTGGCGGAAATGGATGTGGGGCTGGTGGATTCCCTTATGGGGCTGGAGGTCTGGGATGTGGGGCTGGAGGGCTCACTTAGGGGGCTGGAGGACTGGGACGTGGGGCTGGAGGACTGTTTGGCGTGGCCGAGTTTTTTTTTTCTGTACCCCACTGCCTTTCCCTCCCTCCTTTTCTTTCCCCGTTTCCTCCCCCTCCCGTCCCAATTCCCTTTTTTCCTCCCTCTTTCCCTCTCTTTCTCTCTTTTCCTCCCTCTTCCCCCTTCTCTCCCTCCCCCCCCCCTCTTCCCCTTCTCCCTCCCCCCAGTTCCCTTTTCCCTCCCTCCGCCCCCTTTTCCCCTCTTTCCCTTCCCCCTTCTCCCTTTCCCCCCCTTTTCTCCCCCTCCCTTTCCCTTCCCTGTTTCCTCCCTCCCTTCTTTTTCCCCCCCTTCCCTCCCCTTTCCCTCTCCCTCCCCCTTTCCCCTTTTTCCCTTTCCTTCCTCTTCTTTCCTCCCCCCTTCCTTTCCTTTTCCCCCCCTTTCCCCCCCTCCCTTTTCCCCCCCCTTTTTCCCCCGCCTTTCCTCTCCCCCCCCCCCCCCTTTTCCCCCCCCTCCCCCGCTCCCCCCATTTCCCCCCCCTTTCCCCCCCCCCCTCCCCCCCCCCTCTCCCCCCCCTTTTCCCCGCCCTCCCCGCCTTTTCCCTCCCCTTTTCCCTTTTTTTTCCCTTCCTCCCCCGCCTTTTCTCCCTCTTTTCCCCTCTTTTCCCCTCTTTTCCCCTCTTTTCCCCTCCCCTCCCTCCCTTTTTTTTCCCCCCCTTTTCCCCTTTCTTTTCCCCCCCCTTTTCCCCGCCTTTTCCCCTCCCCCGCCCCCTTCCCTTCCTTTTCCCCCCTTTTCTCCCCCCCTCCCCAATTACCCCCCCCTTTTCCCCCCCTCTCTCCCCCCGCCTCCCCCCCCCTCTCCCCCCCCTTCTCCCCCCCTTTTCCCCGCCCTTTCCCTCCTTTTCCCCCGCCTTTTCCCCTTCCTTTTCCCCTCGCCCCCCCCCCTTTTCCCCCCCTTTCCCCCCCTTTTTACCCGCCTTTTTTCCTCCCCCCCTTTCCCCTTCCTTTTCTCCCCCCCCTCGGCAGTTCCTGTTCTCCCTCTTCTTTTTTCCCCCTTTTTTCCCCTTTTTCCCCCGGCCTTCTTCCCCCCTTTCCTTCCCCCCTTTTTCCCCCCCTCCTTCCCCCTTTTCCCCTTTTTTTTTCCTTTCCCCCTCCTCCCTTTTCTTTTTTCCCCTTTTCCCCTTGTCAGTTCCTTTTCCCTCGTTCTCCTCCTGCCTTTTCCCTTCCTCTTCCTTCCCCCCTTTGTGGGGCTCTTTTCCTTTGGTCCCAACTTTGACTTCCTTATGGGGCGGGAGGACTGGGATTAGGGACGGGAGGACTTGGGGACGGCCCTGGAGGACTGACTTGTGGGGCTGGAGGACTCACTAATAAGGTGGGAGGACTGAGATGTGGGGCTGGAGGGCTCACTTCTGGGGCTGGAGGACTGGGATGTGCGGCTGGAGGACTAACTTATGGGCCTGCAGGACCTCGGTGTGGGGCTGGAGGACTCGGATGTGGGGCTGGTGGACTCGAATGCGGGGCAGGAGTACTTGGGTGTGGGGCTGGAGGAATCACTTGTGGGGCTGGAGGACTTGGGGTCGGCGCTGGAGGAGTCACTTGTGGGGCTGAAAGGCTGACTTGTGGGGCTGAAAGGCTGACTTGGGGGGCTGGAGGAACAAGGAGGTGGGCCTGCAGGGCTGAATTGTGGGGCTGGAGGACTGGGTTGTGGGGCTGGAGAACTGAGATGTGGGGCGGGAGGACTTTGATTTGGGGCTGGAGGACCAGGGTGTGGGGCTGGAGGACCGAACTGTGTTGCTGGAGGACTGACTTGTGGGGCTGGAGGACCTGGGTGTGGGGCTGGAGGACTGACTTATGGGTCTTGAGAACTGAGATGTGGGGCAGGAGGACTTGGGGGCAGCCCTGGAGGACTTGGGTTGTGGGGCTGGAGGACCTCAGTGTGGGGCTGAGAACTGGGATGTTGTATGGGAACTGCTGAGTCACGGCCTGAACCTGATCAGTCATTGAGGCGAGCCGTGAGTCAGCCCTGGGAGCACAGGTGAGAGCGATTCAGCTGTGCTGCAGGAAGGGGTGGAGCCTGGCTGCGCCTCTCCTGGACCCATTGAAGAGCTGACGGCCAGTGGGGAAGGATCTCTCTCTCTCTCTCTCTCTCTCTTCGGAAGATCCGCTCCGCTGGAGTTTCCTGAGCGAGCCCACGACACGGGTAAGCCTCCTATTTCTTCTCTTTGTCTCGCTGTGCCTAACTGCCTCGCTTATTTCGTTATTATAGCATCTTAATGTTATTAAATTATAAAATATTCCTTTATATAATTTTCATTGATTATACAGATGTGTATTTGGAGGACCTCGGTGTGGGGCTGGACGACTGGGATGTGGCGCTGGAGGGCTGACTTGTGGGGCTGGACGACTGGGATGTGGCGCTGGAGGGCTGACTTGTGGGGCTGGAGGACCTGGGTGTGTGGCTGGAGGTCTGGGATGTGGGGCTGGAGGACTTGGGTATGGGGCTGGTAGGATGACTTGTGGGGCGGGAGGACCTGGGTGTGGAGCTGGAGGACTCTGTTGTGGGTCTGGAGGACCTCGGAGTGGGGCTGGAGGACCCACTTAAGATTCTGGGGGACTCCTTTAAGGGTCTGGTGGACCTTGGTGTGGGGCTGGAGGACTCACTTCTGGTGCTGGAGGACTGGGATGTGGGGCTGGAGGACTTGGGGGCGGCCCTGGAGGACCTCGGTGTGGGGCTGGAGGACTGGGATGTGGGACTGGAGGACTCAGTTATTGGGCCGGAAGGATGTCTTGTGGGGCTGGAGGACCTTGGTGTGGGGCTGGAGGACTGGGATATGTGGATGGAGGATGTGCGGGCGGCGCTGGAGGGCAGGGGTGTGGGGCTGGAGGGCTGACTTGTGGGGCTGGAGGACTGGGATGTGCAGCTGGTGGACTTGGAAGTGGGGCTGGAGGGCTGGGGTATGGAGCTGGATGACCTTGGTGTGGGGCTGGAGGACTGGGATTTGGGGCCTGGAGGACTCACTTACGGGGCTGGAGGACCTGGGTCTGGGGCTGGAGGTCTCGGGTGTGGGGCTGGAGGAGTCATTTATGGGGCTGGAGGACCTCGGTGTGGGGCTGGAGGACTCACTCCTGGGGCTGGAGGTCTGGGATGTGGGGCTGGAGGTCTTGGGGGCGGCCCTGGAGTACCTGGGTTGTGGGGCTGGAGGACTGGGATGTGGGGCAGGAGGACTCACTTAGGGTGCCAAAGGAGCTGGAGGACTCGGATGTGTAACTGGAGGATTCACTTATGGGGCTGGAGGACTCACTCCTGGGGCTGGAGGACTGGGAAGTGGGGCTGGAGGACTTGGGTATGGAGCTGGAGGGCTGGGATGTGGGGCTGAGAACTGAGATGTGGGGTTGGAGGACTCAATTATTGGGCTGGTAGGATGACTTGTGGGGCTGGAGGGCTGGGATGTGGGGCTGGAGGACTCACTTTTGGAGCGGAAGGACTGAGATGTGGGGCTGGAGGACTTGGGGTGGCCCTGGAGGGCCTCGGTGTGGGGCTTGGAGGACTTATGAAGCTGATGGACTCAGATGTGGGGCTGGAGGACCTCGGCCTGGGGCTGCGGGAGTCATTTATGGGGCTGGAGGGCGTCGGATGTGGGGCTGGGGGCTGACGTGTGGGGCGGGAGGACCTCGGATGTGGGGCAGCAGAACTTGAATGTGCTGCTGGTGGACTCACTTATGGGCCTGGTGGACTGGGGTGTGGGGCTGGAAGACTCACTTATGGGGCTGGGACTGACTGGGATGTCTCCCTTTTCCTCCCCTGGTTGTCTTGTGGGCTGGCTGGAGGACTGTGATGTGGGGCTGGAGGACTGAGATGTGGGGGGGAAGGACCTGGTTGTGGAGCTGGAGGGCTGACTTGTGGGGCTGGAGGACCTGGGTGTGGGGCTGGAAGACTCACATGTGGGGCTGGAGGACCCACTGACGGGGCTGGAGGACTGGGACGTGGGGCTCCTTTCTTCTCCTGGTGAATTCCTTCCTTTCTTCTCCTGGTTTTCTGTCCTTTCCCCCCTCCCCCCCCTTTTTTCCCCCCCCCCCCCCCCTTTATTCCCCCCTTTCCCCCCCTTCCTTTTTTCCCCCCTTTCCTTTTTTCCCCCCCTTTTCCCCCCTCCTTCCCTTTTTTCCCCCCCCTTTTTTCCTTTTTTCTCCCTTTTCCCTTCCCCCTCCCTTCCCCTTCCTTTCTTTCTTCCTTTTTTCCCCTCCTTCCTCCTCCTTCCTTTCCATCTGAGGGACCCCGTGCTGAGTTCCCCTCTTTTCCCCGTGCTGAGTTCCCCTTTTTTTCTGTCCCTCCTCCATTCTTTTTTTCCCCCGTGTGGGATCCCCGTTTTCCCCGCTCTCCTCCTTCCCTTTTTCCAATTCTGAATTCCCTTTTCCCCCGCTCTCCTCCTTCCCTTTTTCCCGGTCTCTGCTTTCCTTTTTCCCACTGTCAATTCCCTTTTTCCCGGTCAACTCCATCCCGTTTTTTCCCCTTGTGGGGTCCCGTTTTTTCCCCGCTCCCCTCCTTCCCTGTTTTCCCCCCTTGTCCCTTTCCCCCTTTTCCTCCTTTCCCCTTCCCCGTTCCCCTCTGTTTCCCTTTTCTTCCCCCGTGGTCTTTTTTCTTTCCCCCTCTTTCCCCCGGTCTTCTTGTTCCCCCTCTTTACCCGTTGTGAGTTCCCCTCTTTTGCCCCTTCTCCTCGGTCCCCTCTCCCCTCCCCCCGTGCTTTCCCCCCTTTCCCCCTTTCCCTCCCCCTTTTCCCCTCCCTTTTCCCCTTCCCCCCTTTTTTTCCCCCTCCTTTTTTCCCCCCCTTCCTCTTTTCTTTTTCCCCTTTTCCCTCTTTCCCCTTTTCCCCTTTTTTCCCCTTCCCCTCCCCCGTTTTTCCCTTTTTCCCCCCCTTTTCCCCTTTTCCTTTCCTTTTTTTCCCCGTTGTGAATTCCCTTTTCCCCGCTCTCCTCCTTCCTGCTTTTCCCCTTTTGTGAGTTCCCCTCTGTTCCCCGTTCTCCTCGTTCCCCTCTTTTTTCCCCTCCCTCCCCCCCTCTTTTCCCCGTTGTTTCTTTCCCTTTTCCCTTCCCCTTTTCCATTTTCCCCCCTTTTTCCCCCTCTTTTCCCCCTTCCCCCTGTTTTCCCCCATTCTCCTCCTTCCCCTCTTTTCCCCGCTCTCCGCTGTTTTTCCCTATTCCCCTCGTTCCCCTGTTTTTCCCCGTTCCCCTCTTTTCCCCGCGGTGAGTGAGTTCCCCCCTTTTCCCCGTGCTGAGTTCTCCTCCTTCCCCTGTTTTCCCCGTTGTGAGTGAGTTCCCCTTTTTCCCCCGTTCTCCTCCTTCTCCATTTTTTCCCGTTTCTCCCCCTTTTTTCCCCGCTCCCCTCGTTCCCCTCTTTTCCCTGCTCTCCGCCATTTTTCCCCATTCCCCCCGTTCCCCTCCTTCCCCGTTTTTCCACTTGTGAGTGAGTTCCCCTCTTTTGCCCCTTCTCCCCGTTCCCCTCTTTTCCCCGTGGTGAGTTCCCCTTGTTTCCCCCGTTCTCCTCCTTCCCTTTTACCCACTGTGGATTCCCTTCTTTCCAGTCTTCTCCTTCCCGTTGTTCCCCCCCCATGGGTTCTTTCCCCCCCCCCCCGTCCCCTCCTTCCCTTTTTCCCGTTGTGAATTCCTTTTTTCCCTCGTTCTCCTCGTTCCCTTTACCCCGTTCTCCCCCTTCCCAGTCCCCTTTTTCCCCCTGGGCAATTCCCCGTTTCCCCTTTTTCCCCGTGGCAGTTCCCCCCTTTTCCCCTTTTTCCCCTCGGCAGTTCCCCTTTTTCCCCTTTTTCCCCTGGGCAATTCCCTTTCCCCCATTCTCCCTCTTCCCTGTTTCCCCTGTTTCCCCTTGCAGTTCCCTGTTTCCCCTTTTCCCCTGGCAGTTCCCTTTCCCCCGTTCTCCTCCTTCCCTTTTCCTCCTTGGCAATTCCTTCCATTTTCCTCCTTGTGAATTCATTTTCCCTCGTTCTCCTCCGGCCTTTTCCCTCCTAGCGTCACAGGTGTGGGGCTGGGGGACCTCGGTGTGGGGCTGGAGGACTCACTTATGGTGCTGGAGGACCGGGGTGTGGGGCTGGAGAACTTGGGGGCGGCCCTGGAGGACCTCAGTGTGGGGATGGAGGACTCAGTTTTTGGGCTAGAAGGCTGACTTGTGGGGCTGGAGGACTCGGGTGTGGGGCTGGAGGACCTCGGTGTGGGGCTGGGGGGGCTGGGGCATGGAGGAAGTGCTGATGTCCTACCTGAGGCCTCCGATGTGCTGAGCTGGGGCGAGTGCTGAGTGTGCCGTGGAGCGCTGTGGGGGCTGGAAGGCGATTGAGCTGTGCTGCAGGAAGGGCTGGAGCCTGGCTGCGCCTCTCCTGCAGCCATTGAAGAGCTGACCACCAGTGGGGAAGGATCTCTGCTGGAGATCCGCTCTGCTGGAGCTTCCTGAGCGAGCCCACGCTGCGGGTCAGCATCCCAGTGACTTCTGTGTCTCGCTCTGCCCAACTCTCCTGCATTTCCTCCTCACCAACCTTCACATTCTCTCATTCTGCACCGCCCTCGGCCCCCATTTCTTTCTCTCTTTCTTTCCCCCCTCTTCCCCTCTCCCTCCCCTTTCCCATCAGCGCCTCCCGAGAACAAAGGTTTCGTGACCGAATGGGGGCTCATTGCTGAGACCGACCGGCAGCCCGACCGCGTCCTTCTGCAGCTTTGGAGGCGGCGATGGCCGAGCACAAACTGCAGAGCTGCCCTGAGAAACCCAGGTGAGGGGTGTGGAGAGGATGCCGAGGAACCGGGAAGGTTTCGTTGTTCCTCGTGGGAAAGAAGGACAAAGAGCCTCGGGTGTGTGGGGCCGCCGTGCTGAGCCGCAGGAAGCAGCAGAATGGGACCCGGCTGTGGGGCTGGAGGGCCTCGGTGTGGGGCTGGAGGACCTCGGTGTGGGGCTGGAGGACTCAATTATGGGGCTGGAGGACCTCGGTGTGGGGCTGGAGGACTCACTTATGGGGCTGGAGGATTGAGATGTGGGGCTGGAGGACTCAATTATGGGGCTGGAGGACTGGGATGTGGGGCTGGAGGACTTGGGGGCGGCCCTGGAGGACCTCGGTGTGGGGCTGGAGGACCTCGGTGTGGGGCTGGAGGACTCACTTGTGGGGCTGGAGGCCTCACTTATGTGGCTAGAGGACTTGGATATGGGGCTGGATGCCTGACTTGTGGGGCTGGAGGGCGTGGGATGTGGGGCAGGAGGACTCACTTAGGGTGCCGAAGGAGCTGGAGGACTCAGTTATGGCGCTGGAGGACTCATTTCTGGGGCAGGAGGACTCGGATGTGCAACTGGAGGACTCACTTATGGGGCTGGAGGTCTTGGGGGCGGCCCTGGAGGACCTCGTTGTGGGGCTGGATGACTGGGATGTGGGGCTGGATGACTTGTTTGTGCAGCTGGTCAACTCTCTTATGGGGCTGGTGGACTCACTTAGGGGTCTGGAGGACCTCGGTGTGGGGCTGGAGGACTGAGATGTGTGGCTGGGGGACTCACTTACGGGGCTGGAGAACTGGGATGTGGGGCTGGAGGACTCATTATGGGGCTGGAGGACTCACTCACGAGGCTGGAGGACCTCGGTGTGGGGCTGGAGGACTGGGATGTGGGGCTGGAGGACTTGGGGGCAGCCCTGGAGGACCTCGGGTGTGGCGCTGGAGGACGTCAGGTGTGGGGCTGGATGACTCACTTATGGGGCTGCAGAACTGACATGTGGGGCTGGAGGACCGAGATGTGGAGCTGGAGGACTCGATTATGGGGTGGAAAACTGGGATGTGGGGCTGGAAGATTTGGGGGTGGCCCTGGAGGACCTCGGTGTGGGGCTGGAGGACTGGGATGTGGGGCGGGAGGACTCAGATGTGGGGTGGAGGACTTGGGGGCGGCCCTGGAGGATCTCGGCATGGGGCTGGAGGACTGAGATGTGGGGCAGGAGGACTCACTTCTGGGCCGGGAGGACTTGGATGTGCGGCTGGAGGACTCATTATGAGGCTGGAGGACTCACGAGGCTGGAGGTCCTCGGTGTGGGGCTGGAGGACTGGGATGTGGGGCTGGAGGACTCACTTGTGGGGCTGGAGGTCTCAATTATGGGGCTGGAGGACTTGGATGTGGGGCTGGAGGACTCACTTATGGGTCTGATGGACTCGGCTGTGGGGCTGGAGGACTCACTTAAGGGGCAGGAGGATTCAATTATGGGGCTGGGGGACTCACTTGTGAGGCTGGAGGACCTCTGTGTGGGGCTGGAGGACTGGGGTGTAGGGCGGGAGGACTGAGATGTGGGGCTGGAGGTCTTGGATGTGGGGCTGGTGGACTGAGATGTGGGGCTGGAGGACTCACTTTTGGGGCTGGAGGAGGGGGTTGTGGGGCTGGAGGACTCAATTTTGGGTCTGGAGTACTTATTTGTGGGGCTGGAGGACTGGGGTGGGGCTGGAGGATCCCTTGGATTTGGGGCAGGAGGTCTCACTTGTGGGGCTGGAGGACTGGTTTGTGGGGCTGGAGGACTCTCCCTTAGGGGGCTGGAGGACTCTCCCTTAGGGGGCTGGAGGACTTGGGGTGGCTGGTGGACCCCCTTGTGGGGCTGGAGGACCTCAGTTTGGGGCTGGAGGACTCACTTTTCCTGGGGCTGGAGGACTCCCTCATTTGTGGGGCTGGAGGACTGGGACGTGGGGCTGGAGGACTGGGACGTGGGGCTGGAGGACTGGGATGTGGGGCTGGAGGACTCTGTCGTGGGGCTGGAGGACTGGTTATTTTGGGGCTGGAGGACTTCCTGTGGGGCTGGAGGACTCCTTGTGGGGCTGGAGGACCTTTCCCCCTGGGTGGCTGGAGGACTCCTTTGGGGGAGGACTGGATGTGTGGGCTGGAGGACTGTGACTTTGGGGACTGGAGGACTTCCTTTGTGGGGCTCCCTGGCTTTGTGGGGCTGGAGGACTCTCATGGGGCTGGAGGACTCCCTGGGGGCTGGAGGACCTGGATGTGGGGCTGGAGGACTCGCTCCTGGGGCTGGAGGACTCGCTCCTGGGGCTGGAGGTCTCAGCTTTTGGGGCTCCTGGAGGCCTCCTCGATGTGGGGCTGGAGGACCTCGCTGTGGGGCTGGAGGACTGGGTTGTGGGGCTGGAGGACTTGGTGTGCTTTCACTTGTGTGGGGCTGGACTCCCCTGGGATGTGGGGCTGGAGGACTTTGGTGTTTGCTGGCCTGGACTTCCTTGTGGGGCTGGCAGGACTGGGTGTGGGCTTTCCTGATTTGGGGCTGGAGACCTCATTGGGGCTGGAGGACTGGGATGTGGGGCTTGGATTTCCCTCTTTGATTGTGTGGGGCTGGAGGACTTTTGTGGGGCTGGGGACTTTCAATTTGGTTCCTTCCCCTGGAGGGCCTTTGTGGGGCTGGAGGACTTCCCTTTTTAGGGGAGGCTCTTGGTGTTCTGGAGGACCTGGGTTGTGGGGCTGGAGACTCCCCACTGTGGGGCTGGTGGGCTGCTGGGCCCTATGGTGGGGCTGGAGGACTGGATGTGGGGCTGGATGACTTTTCCTGGGGGTGGGGCCTGGAGGACCTGTTGTGGGGCCTTCCTCCCCTTTTCCCATGCTTGGGGGGCCTGTTTCCTGGGATGTGGGGCTGGAGGACCGGATGTGGGGGCTGGAGGACCCGGTGGGCTGGAGGACTGGGGGTGTGGGGCTGGATGACTGGGATGGATTGGGCTGGAGGACTGGGGTGTGGGGCTGGAGGACCTCGGTTGTGGGGCTGGAGGACTCCTGTGGGGCTGGGGCTGGAGGAGGTGGGGCTGGAGGACTTTTTCCTGTGGGGCTGGAGGACTCCTTGCTTTGGACGACTTGGGGGGCTGGAGGACTGTGGGGCTGGAGGACTCTTGGGGGGCTGGAGGGACTGTGGGGCTGGTGGACTTGTTTGTGGGGCTGGAGGACTTGGATGTGGGGCTGGAGGGCCGCGCTGTGGGGCTGGAGGACCTGGCTGTGGGGCAGGAGGTCTGGGATGTGGGGCTGGAGGACTCCTTGGGTCTGGCCCTGGGGTGGGGCTGGAGGACCTCTTGTGTGGGGCTGGAGGACTCCTTGGAGACCTTGTGTGGGGCTGGAGGACTTGGGTGTGGGGCTGGAGGACTTCTTTGGGGCTGGAGGACCTGGATGTGGGGCTGGAGGACCTGGGCTTTGTGGGCTGGAGGACCTGGGTGTGGGGCTGGAGGACTCACTTTGTGGGGCTGGAGGACCCTCTTCCTTTGTGGGGCTGGGAGGACTTGGCCTTTGGGGCTGGAGGACTCATTTCCTTGTGGGGCTGGAGGACTGACTTCCTGGGGCTGGAGGACTCCTGAGATGTGGGGCTGGAGGACTCCTGGGACTTGTGGGGCTGGAGGAGGACTGGGTGTGTGGGCTGGAGGACTGGGATGTGGGGCTGGAGGACTGGGATGTGGGGCTGGAGGACCTGGGTGTGGGGCTGGAGGACTGGGATGTGGGGCTGGAGGACCTCTTTGTGGGTCTGGAGGACTGGGATGTGTGGGGGCTGGAGGACCTTGGATGTGGGGCTGGAGGACCTGGAGGTGGGGCTGGAGACTCACTTGGATTTGGGGCTGGAGGACCCTGGGATGGGGCTGGAGGACTCTGGGGTGGGGCTGGAGGACTCAAAGGTGGGGCAGGAGGACCTGGGTGTGGGGCTGGAGGACCAGATTGGGGCTGGAGGACCTTGTGGGCTGGAGGACTCACTTATTGTGGAGGACTTGTGAGAAGGTGGCGGCCGAGGTCCCCCTCGGGTGGGGCTGGAGGACTGGTGTGGGGCTGGAGGACCTTGGGTGTGGGGCTGGAGGACTCCGTTTTGGGTGCTGGAGGACTGGGATGTGGGGCTGGAGGACTTGCTTATGGAGCTGGAGGACTTGGATGTGGGGCTGGAGGACTGGACTGGGGTGGGGCTGGAGGACCCTTTGTGGGGCTGGAGGACCTTGGAGTGGGGCTGGAGGACCGGGTTGTGGGGCTGGAGGACCTGGGTGTGGGGCTGGAGGACTGGGCAGTGGGGCTGGAGGACTGGGTAGTGGGGCTGGAGGACTCACTTATGGGGCTGGAGGACTGATATCTGGGGCTGTAGGACTCACTTAAGGGGCAGGAGGACCAGGGTGTGGGGCTGGAGGACTGGGGTGTGGGGCTGGAGGACCTCGGCGTGGGGCTGGAGGACTGGGGTGTTCATCTGGAGGACCTGGGGTGTGGGGCTGGAGGACTCAGGTTTGGAGCTGGAGGACCGGGAGATGTGGGGCTGGGATGGTGTGGGGACTTGGTGGGGCTGGAGGACTCCGGGGTGTGGGGCTGAGGACTGGATGGGGGCTGGAGAACTGGGATGTGGGGCTGGAGGACCTCTTTCCCCCGTACTCCGGGATTACGGGGCGGGTGAGAAACGGGCTTCTGATGTGTCCCCGTTGTGGACCCGATGTCCCCTCCGGCAGAGCTCCCCCCTTTGTTCGCTTCCCCGGAGGACTGAGTTCCCCTTTTGGTTTCCTGGCCGATTTCGCTGTCGAGCTCCTTGGAGGCTTTTTTTCTTTTGTGGGGTGGAGCTGAAGCTCTTGTTTCCTCCCCCTGCTTCCGGGAGCTCTCCTCCTTCCCTCTGTTCCCGTGCGGGGTGAGTTCCCCCTCGGTTTTTCCCCCTGGCCTTTTCCTCTTCCGGTGTTGGCTTTCAGACTCCATAGTGGGGCTTGAGGACTGCTGCGATGTGGGGCTGTGTCCCTCCTTGGTGTTGTCCACCGTTAATGGGATGGACTACACTTATGAGGGCTGACTTAGATGTGGGCTGGAGGACTTCAATGTGGTGCTGGAGTTCCCCCTCCGGATTTGGGGCTGGAGGACCTGAGATGTGGCCCGTGAGACGTCCCCGTTTTTGGGCTGGAGGACTGGATGGGGGGTGGTAGTACTTGGTTCCGGCCCTGGATGTACCTCCCGTTTTTTTGGGCTGGGGATCTCCATTATGGGGGTCCCTGGAGGACCTCAGTTCCCCTTTTTTGCTGGGAGGACTTGAGATGTGGTTCCCCTGGAGGACCCCGGTGTGGGGCTGGAGGGCTCCTTGTGGCTGGAGGACTCGGGTGTTCCCCGGGCAGGAGGACTTCCACTTTTTTTCCTTCCTGTGTACTTGTTTGAGGATGTGGGCCCCTGGAGGACTTTTTCCCCTCGCTTTCCCTGGAGTCCCCTGTGTGGGGGCTGGAGGACCGCTGGTAGGGTCCGGGATGACTTTGACTGTGGGGCTGGAGGATTTCCCTGTGTGTGGGCTGGAGGACTTGACTGGCCTCTCCCCCGGTTTCCCCTCCTCGCCCCCTTTTTGCTCCCCCCCCATGGGAGGAGTTTCCCGCTCTTTTTTTGGCTGGAGGACTGCACCGGGTGTCCCTCCCGGCTATTATGCCCCTGGGCTGTTCCCCCTGCGGACTCCATTCCTGTTTTTCCCCGGTGACCTCAGTTTGGACTTTCTTGGTCGACTGCTGGATGTGGACGTGCGCCCCGTCTGTCCTCCTTTCCCCGGATTCCCCCTGTTTTTGGCTGCATGTCAGGCTGCCCCCCCCTTTTTTCTTCCTCCCTTCCCCCCCCCCTCCCCTCTTTTCCCTCTCCCCTCTTTCTCTTTTTCCTCTTCCCTTTTCTTTCTTTTCCCCTCCTTTCCCCTTTTTTTTTCTTCCCTTTTTTTTTCTTTTCCTTCTTTCCCCCCTCCCTTTTTTCCCTTCTCTCCCCCTTTCCCCCTCTTTTCTTTTTCTTCCCTTCCCCCTTCCTTTTTTTTTCCCTCCCCCCTTCCCTCCCCCTTTCCTTTCCTTTTCCCTTTTTTTTCTTTCCTTTTTCTTTTTTCTTCCCCTCCTTTTTCTTCCTTCCCTTTTTTCTTTCTTTTCTCCTTCCCCTTTTCCCTCCCCTCCTCCTTCCTTTCCCTTTTTTTCTTTCCCTTCTTTCCTTCTCTTTTTTTCCCCTTTTCCTTCCCCCCCTTCCCTTCCTCCTTTTCCCTTCTTTTTTCTCCTTTTCTCCCTTTTTTTTTCCCCCCTTTTTTTCCTTTTTCCCTTTTTCCCTTCCCTTCCCTCCTTTCCCCTTCCCCTCTTCCCCTTCCTCCTTTTCCCCCCTTTCTCCCTTTTCCCCCTTCCCTCCCTCCTTCCCTTCTTGTCTTTTCTTTCCCCTTTTCCATTCTTCTTTCCCTTCCTTTCTTCCCTTCCCCTTTTCCTCTTCCCCCTTCCCTTTCCCTTTTTTTTTTCCCCTTTCTTCCCCTCTTTTCTTCTTCTCCCCTTTCCCTTCCCCCTTTTTTCCTCTTTTCCCCTCCTTCTTTCCCCTTTTCTTCCCCCCTTTTTCCCTTTTCCCTTCCTCCCCCTCCCTCTTTTTTTTTCCTTCCTTCTTTTTTTTCCCTTCATTTTTTTTCTTCCCCCTCCCCCCTTCCCCCCTTCCCCCTGTCCCTCTTTCCCTTTTTTCCTTTTCCCCCCCCTCCCCTTTCTTCTCCCTTTCTTTTTTCCCTTTTTTTCCTTCCTTCCTCCCCTCCCCCCTTCCTTTCTCCCCCCTTTTCCCCTTCCTTTTTTTTTTCCCCCCCTTCCCCCCCCCCTTTTTCCCCCCTTCTTTTTTTCCTTCTCCCTTTCCCCTTTTCCCTTCCCCTCTCCTCCCTTCCCCTCCTCCCTCTTTCTTCCTTTTTCCCTTTTCCCCTTTTCTCCCCTTCTTCCCTTTTTCTCTTCCTCCTTTTCCCTTTTCTCTCTTTCCTCCCCTTTGCCTTCTTTCCTTTCCCCCCTTCCTCTTTCTTCCCTCCTCCCTTTCTCCCCCCTCTCTTTTCCCCTCCCCCTTTCTCTTCTTCCTCCCCCCTTCCCCTTTCCTCTCTTTTCCTTTTTTCCTTTTTCCTTTCCCCCCCCCCATCTTTTTCCCCTCCCTTTCCTCCCCCCCTTCCTCCTCCTTTCCCCTCTTCTTTTTCCCCTTCTTTCCCCCTTCTTTCCCTTTCTTCTTCCTTCTTTTCTTTTCCTTTTCCCCCTTTTTCCCCCTTTTTCTCTTTTCCTTTCTCCTTTCCTTTCTCTTTCCCCCCTTTCTTTTCTTCCTTTTCCTTTCCTTTCTTCCCCTTTTCTTTCTTTTCCTTTTCCTTTTTTCTCCTCCCTTTTTCCCCTATTTCCTTTTCCTTTCCCTTCCTTTTCCTTCCTCCCTTCTTTTTTTCTTCTTCCCCTTTCTTTCCTTCCCTTTCTTTCCTTCTTTTTTTTCTTTCCTCTTCTTCTTTCCCTTCTTCTCTTCCTTTTCCTTCCTTTCCTTCTCCCCCCCTTCCCTTTTTCCCCTTCCTCTTTTCTTTCCTTTCTCCTTTCCCCCTTTCCCCTCTTTCCCTTTCCTTTCTTCTTTTCTTTTTCTCTCCCTTCCTTTTTTTCCTTTTCTTCTTCTTCTTTTCCCTTTCCCCTCCTCTTTTTCTCCCTTTTTTCCCCCTTTCCCCCTTTTTCCCCCCCTTTCCCCCTTTTTCTCCTCCTTTCCTTTCTTCCCTTTTTTCTCTTCTTTCTTCCCTCCCCCCTCTCTTCCTTTCCCTCCCCTTTCCTTTTTCTCTTCTTTTTTTCTTTTCCCTTTTTCCCCTCCCCCCCTTTTCCCCTTCCCCCTTTCCTTTTCCTTCTCTTCTCTTTCTCCTTCCTTTCCTTTCCTCCCTTCTTTCCTTTCCTTTTTTCCTTTCTTCCCTCCTTTTCCTTCTCCCTCTCCTCCCTTTCTCCTCCTCCCCTCCCTCTCCTTTTTCCCCCTTTCCCTTTTTTCCCTTCCTCCTTCTTTTCCCCCCTTCTTCCTTCCTTCTCTTTTCTCCCTCCTTCCCTTCTTTCCTTTTTTCCTCCCCTTTTCTCCTTCCTTTCCTTCTTTTTTCCTCCCCCTTTCCCTTTCTTTTTCCCCCTTCTTTTTCCTCTTTCCCTTCCTTCTTTTCTTCTTTTTTCCCTCCCTTCTTTTCCCTTCCCCATTTCCTTTCCCTTTCCCCTTTTCCTTTCCCCTTCCTTCTCCCCCTTTCCCTCTCTTTTTCTCCCCCCCTTCTCTTCCTTCTTTCCCTCCCCCTTTTTCTTTCCCTTTTTTCCTTTCCCCCCTTTTCCCCTCCCTTCCCCCTCCTTTTCTTTTTCTTCCCTTCCCCTCTCCTTTTTCTTCCCCCCCCCTTTTCCCTCTTTTCCCTCTTTCTTCGTTTTTCTCTTCTTCCTTTCTCCCCTTTTTCTTTCCCCTTTTTCTTTTCCTTTTTTCCCCCTTTTCCCCTTTTCATTTCCTTTTTTTCCCCTTTTCCCCTTCTTTCCTCCTTCCCCCCCCTTCTTTTCTTTTCTTTTCTCTCTTTCTTCTCTCTTCCCCTTTTTCTCTTTTTTTCCCCTCCTTCTTTTTCCCCCTTTCTTCTTCTTTCCCTTCCTTTTCCCCCTTCCCCTTCTTCTTTCCTTCCTTCCCCTTCTTCCTTTTTTTTTTTCTTCTTTCCTTCCTTTTTTCCTCCCTTCTTCCCCCTTTCCCTCTTCCCCTCCCCTTTTTTCTTCTTCTTTTCCTTTTCTTTCCCCTTCTCCCTCCTCTTTCCCTTCCCTTTTTCCCCTTTCCCCCCCTTCTCTTCCTTCCCTTTTCTTCTCTTCTCCCCCCTTTCCTCCTCTCTTTTTCTCTTTTTCTCTCCTCTTCTCTTCCTTTCCCCCCCCTCTTTCCTCCCCCTCCCCTTTCTTTTCCCCTTTCTTTTCTTTCCTTTTCTTCCTCTCCTCCCTTCTTTTCCCTTCTTTTCCTTTCTTTTTTCCTTTCCTTTCCCCCTCTTTCTTTTCCCTTTTTTCCTTTTCCCCCCTTTCCTTCTTTTTCTTTCCTTTCTCCCTTTCTTTCTTTCTCCTTTTTTCTTTTCCTTCCCTTTCCCCCCCTTCCCCCTTCCCTCTCTTTCCCCTCCCTTCTCCTTCCTCTTTCCTTTCTTCTTTTCCCTTCCTCTTTCCTTTTTCTCTTCTTTTCTTCCCTTTTCTTCTTCTTTTCCTTCTTCTCCTCTCTCCTCCTTCTTTCCCCCCCCTTCCTTCTTCCCCCCTCCTTTTCCTTTTTCTTCCTTCTTTCCTTTTCCCTTTCTTTTTCTCTTCTTTCTCTTCTTTTTCTTTCCCCTTTCCTTTCCCTTCCCCTTCCTCTTTTTTTTCTTTTTTTTTCCTTCTTTTTCCCTTTTTTTCCCTTTCTCCCCTTTCCCTCCCTTTTCTTCTCCTTTTCCCCCCCTTCCTCTCCCTCCCTTCCTTTTTTTCCTCTCCTCCCCCCCTTTTTTCTTTCCCCCCTTTCCTTTCCTCCTTCCCTTTCTTCTTTTTTCCCCTTTTCCCTTTTTCCTTCTTCCTTTTCCCCTTCCCCCTTCCCCTTTTCCTTTCCCCTTCCCCTTCCCTTTTTCGACTCCTCCTTTTTCCTTCTCCTTCTTCTTTCCTCTTCCTTCCCTCTTCCCCTTCTTTTCCCTTCTTTTTCTTCCCTCTTCTTTCTCCTCTTCCTTTCCCCTTTTCTCCTCTTCTCTCTTTCCCTCCCCTCTCTTCCCTCTTTCTTTTCCCTCTTCTTTTCTTCCTCCTTTCCCTTCCCTCTTTTCCTCCCTCTTTTTCTTTTTTCCTTCCCCTCCTTCTTCCCTTTTTTTTTTTTTTTCTCTCTCTCCCTTTCCTTTCCCCCTTTTTTTTCTTTCCTTTTCTCCTTTCCTCTCTCTTCTTCTTCCCCCCCCCCTTCCCTTTCTTCTCCTTTCCCTTTTTTCCTTTTCCTTCCCCTTTTTTTCCCTTCCTTCTTCCCCCCTTTTCCCCTCTTCCTTCTTTTCTTCCTCTTTCTTTTTCTTTTTTTTTCTTCTTCTCTTCCTTTTTTTTTTCCCCTTCTTCCCTTTCTTTTCCCCCTTCTTCTTCCCTTCCTTCTTTCCCCCTCTCTTCTTCTGTTTCTTCTTTCTTCCTCCTTCTTTTCCTTTTTTTTTTTCTCTTTTTCTCTTTTTTCCCCTTTTTCCCTTTTTCCTCTTCTCCTTTTTTCCTCTTCCCTCCCCCCTTCTTCTTTCCCTTCTCCTTCCCCTCTCCTTCTTTTCCCCCTTCCTCTTTTTCTCCCTTTTTTCTTTCTTTTCCTCTTCTTTCTTCTTTCCTTTTTCCTTCTTTCCTTTCTCCCCTCTTCCTTTTCCCCTTCTTTTCCCCCTCTTTCTTCCTTCCTTCCCCTCCCCCCCCCTTCTTTCCCCCTTCCTTCTTTTTTTCCTTCCCTCTTTCTTCTTTCCCCCTCTTCTTCCCTCTTTTTTCCCTTCCCCTTTTCCCCCCCCCTTCCTTCCTTTTCCCTTCCCTTTCTTCCCCTCTTTTTCCTTTCTCCTCCTTTCCTTCTCTCCCCCTCTCCTTCCTTCCTTTTTCTTTTCCCTTCTTCTCCTTCTCCTCTTCCCCTTTTTTTCCTCCTTCCTCCCCCATTTCCCTCCTCTTTTCCTCCCCTCCTTTTTCCTTCTTTCTTCCTTCCCCCTCCCCTCTTTCCTCTTTTTTTCTTCCTTTCCTCTTTCTTTTTCTCTTTTCTTCTTTCCTTTTCCTTCCTTCTTTTTTTCCTCCTCCCCTTTTCCCTTCCCTTTTCCCCCCCCCTTTTTTTCCCTCCTCTTCCCTCTCCTTTCCTTCCCTTCCTTTTCCCCCTTTTCTTCCTTTCTCCCCTTCCTTCTTTCTTCCTTCCTCTCCCTCTCCCCTTCCTCCCCTCTTCTTTCCCTCCTTTCTTCCCTTCCTCTTTTCCCTCTTCCTCTTCCCCCTCTTCCCCCTTCCTTCCCCTTCCTCTTTCTCCCTTTTTTTCCTCCCTCTTTTCTTTCCTTCCCCTTTCCTTTTCCTCCTTCCCCCCCTTTCCCCCTTTTCTCTTCTTCTCCCTTTTCCCTCTTCCCCTTTTTCCTTTCTTCCTTCTTTTCTTCTCCCCCTTCCTTTTTCTTTTTCTCCCTTTCCCTTTTCCCCCTCCTCTTCCTTTTCCTTTTTTTTCTTCTTTCCCCCCTTTTTCCCTTTCTCCTCTCCTCTCCTTTTCCCGATTGTTCTGGAACTCCCCCCCTCATCCTGGAAAACTTTTTCCGGTTGCATGATCCCTTCCAACCTTGTTAAAAGGTTCTTTCGGCTCCTTCCCCGGTCCCTCCCCATCCCGTGAGTCCAGATTTCCTTTTTGTCTGGTCTCCCCTTATTTTTTTTTTCCCCTGGAAGGCGCTCACCACTCTCTTCCCCTTCTCATCTCTTCCCCGGGCGTCTCCCCGTGTTGCTGAGTGACGTTTTTGTGTTGTTTCCTCCGCTCTCCTCTGTTCCCCTGTTTTGGCCACCGTTTGTAGTCTCCTTCTCTTTCTGTGCCCCTTTTCCCCTCGCCCGTGTCGAGTTCCCAACACTCTTTTCCCGGTCGGACCACCGCGGTTCCCCCTGTTTCCACGTTGTGCTGAGTTCCCCTCTTTTCCCTCATCCTCTTCATTCCCTGTTGTCCCCTCAAGCTCCTCGTGTGACCCCCCTGATTTTCCCCCCGCTGCTGAGTGCACTCCCCTCTGAGTCCCCCCGCTCCTTGCCCCTTGGATTCCAGTTCCCCTGTTTTCCCCGGGTTCCTCTTTCTCCTCGTTATTGGTGGTGCAATGTTCCCGCTCTTTCCCTTTGACCCCCTCTCGTTCCCCCCGTTTTTTTTCCCCCCCGGTTCCCTTTCCCCCTTCCTCTTTTGTTCCCACGCACTGTGCTACAGTTCCACCTCTGTTTCCCCCTCTTTTCTCCTTCCTGTCCTCCCTTTTTTTCTCTGTTGTGAGTTCCCCATTTTTCCCCTTTTTGGTCTTTGATCCCACGCTTTTTTCTTAACGTGCGGATCCCCGTCTCACCCGTGCTGAGAACTTCGATTTTGTCTCCCGTTTTTCCCCCAGTCCCCTTGTCCCCCCTTCCCTCTTTTTCCTCCTGTGGCCCGTCGCTCGGTCCCCTTTGCTGATAACAACAGTCTTGAGTTACGTGCCTGCTTTTCCCCCGCTTCTATGCTCCTTCCTGGTTTTTTCCAGGTCTCCGTCCTTCCTTCCCCGGTCTCCTGGAGGACTTGCGTGATTCCATTGGTTTTCCCGGATGTCTCCTGCCAGGACACATCCGGTTGTCCCTGTTGTGAGTCCCCTTTTTCCCAGTGTGGTTCCTCTTTCCCGTTTTTCCTGGCAAGACTCTGTTTTGGGCAACTGGATGCCGAAGTGCTGGAGGAGACCGGGGTTATGGCCCTGGAGGACCCCCTTTCTCCAGGTCTGGGGCTTCCCCTCTTTTCCCCGTTCGGTGGGCCTCCCTCCCTTTGTGTCGCTAGATCCCTCACTTGTAGGGGGCTGGACTCAGTTTTTCCCGTGAGTCGCTCTGACCTTCCCCCGTTCTCCCCCCTCTCGTCCCTTTACTTACCCCCTTCGGGGCTGGGACACAAGGTTGTGGAGTTGTCCCCTGATTCTTGCGCCCCTTTGGATATGGTGCCTGGCTTGTCCCTTTTGGGACAGCCCTTTTTTCCCTTGGATCTCCTCTCGTTCCCCTCTTTCCCCGTTGTAGAGGAGTTTGATGGGACTTTTCCCCACTTTGGGCTGGAGAACTCCCCCTTTTTGTGGGGTGGTTCCCCTCGGTTGCTTCCCGGGCTGGATCCTCCTTATTCCCTGCTTTTTTCCCCTGTGGGGTTCTTTTCTTTTTCCCGGTGGAGGACGCGTTCCCCGGTCCCCTTTTGAGGCGGATTTGTTTCTGGGAGTCCTTTGGCTCATGCTGGTTCCCATTTTTTTTCCCCGTGACTCCTATCAGCGGGGGCTGTTCCCTTTTTCCCCTTTTGGGACTGGCCTTTCCCCCGTTTGCAAAGGTACGAATGTGGACCTCAGTTTCCCCCTTTTGTGGCTGGAAAGTCAGGAAAGTTCCCGTCTTGCCCCTTTTCCCCTGAAGTTCTTGTCCGCCCCTCGTGGCCCCTTTTCCCTGACTTGGCAATTCCTTCCCTTTTCCTCATGTTTCATGGAGGATCTGTTCCGGCTGTTTCCCCCCTCTGTCCCCCCTTTTTTTCCGTCCCCCCTCCTTCCCCTGACTTTGTCCCCCTTGTCTAGGCCCCTGGCTGGAGGACTCCTCCAAGGGCCCTGGATTCCTGTTTGTCATGTTTCCCCCTTGTCCCCCCCTTCCCCTCGGTGTCCCCTGAGAGTTCTCCCCGTCTTATGGGGCTGGAGGACCCCTTTTTTCCTCTGGGTCCTCATTGCAGTTCCCGGTCCTCCCCCCGTGGCAGGTCGAAAGTCTCTTTCCCCCTGCTGAGGTCCCTTTTCCCCCTTTGTCCACCTTCTAGCATTTTCCCACTCTCCCCGTTCCCCTGGAGTCCTCCCTTCCCTTTTCCCCGTTGGCAGTGATTCTCAATTCCTCTTTCCCCCTCTCTTGACGGGACGGCTCATTTTCCCTCGTTGGAGGACCTTGGGCTTTTCCCTGGATTTTTTCCCCTTGTGGGGCTTGCCTTCCCCTCCTGGTTGGGCCTCTGTTTCCCCCCCCTGGGAGGACTTGCACGCTTTTCCCTGGAGGACTCGGATGGGGGCTGGAGGACCTCGGATGTGGGGCTGGAAGTCACTTGTGGGGCTGGAGGGACTCGACGTCCCCTGGAGGACTGAGATGGAATGTGGGGCTGGAGGACCCCTTTGAGGGCTGGAGGACTCGGCCTGGAGGCTGGATGTTGGCGGTGAGCGCTCACTGGAATTGGGTATTGCTGGAGGACTCGGATTATGGGGCTGGAGGACCTGTGGGGTTTGGCCCTGGGCCTCTGGTGGGGCTGGGAGACTCACTTCCTTGGATGGCCCTTTTTCCCTGGGAGGACTTTTTCCCCTTGTGGGGCTGGAGGACTGACTTTGTGCTGGGCTGGATTCCCTGTTGGGGCTGGAGGATTTGGGGCTGGAGGACTGGTTTGGGGCTGGGCAGGACCCTTTTGGTGGGGCTGCCCCCTTCTGGGGCTGGAGGACTGGGATGTGGGCGGTGGCACCTGTTGGGGCTGGAGGACTTGGGGTTGTGGGCTCGGACTCACAGGTGGGGCTGGAGGACTCACTTGGGGGCTGGAGGACCTCGGTGTGGGTGCTGGGAGGACTCACGTGGGTGTGGAACCCCCTTTGTGGGGACCTGGCCCCTCATTGGGGTGGATGACTCAGTGGGGCTGGAGGACTTTGGTGTGGGGCTGGAGGACTTGCTTGGGGGCTGCCCTGGAGGACCTCCGTGTGGGGACCTGGAGGACTAGGGTGTGGGGCTTTGGTGGACTCACTTATGGGGCTGGAGGACCTCAGTGTGGGGCTGGAGGACTTCGACTTGTGGGGCTCCTGGGACTCGTTTGGGGTTGGGGCGGGAGGACCCACTTGTGGGGCGGGAGGACCCATTTGGGAATGTGGGGCTGGAGGTTCTGTGGGGGGCTGGATGTGGGGCCTTTGGTGGCTGGGACTTGGATGTGGGGCTGGAGGACCCCGGTTTGGGGCTGGAGGACTCACTATGGGTGCTGGGGACTCGTGACCTTGGGAAGGGGCTGGAGGGTGTGTGGGCTTGAGGACTCACTTGTGGGCTGGAGGTCCGGGATGTGGGGCTGGAGGACGGGGATGTGGGGCTGGAGGACTCGGATGTTGGGGTGGGAGGACTGCACGATGTGGGGCTGGAGGACTCACGGGGCTGGAGGACTGGCGTGTGGGGCTGGAGGACTGGGGTGTGGGGCTGGAGGACTCACTTGTGGGGCTGGAGGACTTGGGGGTGGCCCTGGAGGATCTCGGTGTGGGGCTGGAGGTCCGGGATGTGGGCCTGGAGGGCTGACTTGTGGGGCTGGAGGACCTGGATGTGGGGCAGGAGGACTGGGTTTGGGGGCTGGAGGACCTTGGGGCTGGGGCCTGGACTGTGGGGCTGGAGGACTGGCGTGTGGGGCTGGAGGACTTGGATGTGCGGTTGGAGGACTCAATGATAGGGCTGGAGGACTGAGACGTGGGGCTGGTGGACTCAATTATGGGGCTGGAGGGC
This sequence comes from Crossoptilon crossoptilon, assembly GCA_036346035.1. Lineage (NCBI taxonomy): Eukaryota > Metazoa > Chordata > Aves > Galliformes > Phasianidae > Crossoptilon > Crossoptilon crossoptilon. The sequence goes on from JARXNR010000215.1 coordinate 23,885, forward strand.
CTCGCTGTGGGGCTGGAGGACTCAATTGTGGGGCTGGAGGACTCACTTGGGGGGACTGGATGGGGACCTGGGGCTGAAATGTGGGGGCTGGAGGACTCATTTGTGGGGCTGGAGGAATGGGATGTGGGGCTGGAGGCGACCCTGGAGATGTGGGCTGGAGGCCCTTGGGTTTGGGGCTGGAGGACTCACTGACTTGTGGGGGCTGGAGGACCTGGGATGTGGGGCTGGAGGACTGGATGTAGGGCTGGAGGACTCACTTATGGGGCTGGAGGACTGGGGGGTGGGGCTGGAGGACCTCTGTGTGGGGCTGGAGGAGGACTCGACTTGTTTGGGCTGGGGGACTGGGATGTGGGGCTGGAGGTCTCTCTTGTGGGGCTGGAGGGCCCGGGTGTGGGGCTGGAGAACTGAGATGTGGGGCTGGGGGACTCACTTAGGGGCCCTGGAGGAACTCGGATGTGGGGCTGGAGGACTTCATTATGGGGCTGGAGGACTCGTAATGTGGGCTGGAGGACTGGGATTGTGGGGCTGGAGGCCTTTTTGGGGGCTGGAGGACTCCATGTGGGGCTGGAGGACTCCTATGATTCCCCCCTGGAGGACCCTGGGGCTGGAGGTGTGGGGCTGGAGGACTTCCTTTGCTGCTGGGGCTGGAGGACTCTGGCTTGTGGGGCTGGAGGACCTGGGTATGGGGCCTGGAGGACTTGGGGTGGGGCTTGGGAGGACTCCTTGGAGGACCTCTTTGGGCTGGAGGACTGGGATGTGGGGCTGGAGGAGTCTTTTAAGGTGCTGGAGGACTCAGTTATGGGGCTGGAGGACTCATGGTGCTGTGTGGGCTGGAGGGGGCTTCACTTGTGGGGCTGGAGGACTGGAGTTGGATGTGCTGGACTGGAGGCCTGGGTGTGTGGGTCCTGGGATTCGCCCTTGGATTGGGGCTGGATTGACTGGGATGTGTGGGGCTGGAGGACTGACAGATTGGGGCTGGCCCCTGGACCTCGAGGTGGGGGCTGGAGGCCTCACTGGAGGTGGGTGGGGCTGGAGTACTTGGGTGTGGGGCTGGAGGAATCCCTTGTGGGGCTGGAGGACTGGGGGGGGGATGGAGGACTGGGTGGGGGGCTCCCTCCCTGGACTTTCCCTTGTGGCTGGGGTTGCTTGGAGGGCTGCGTCCCTCCATTAGTTTCCTGTCCTCTGGACGCTTTTGTGGGGCTGGAGGACTCTGCCTGGAGGACTGTGGGGCCTTTGAGGACTGGAGGAGACTGGGGCTGGAGGACTGGATTGTGGGGCTGGAAAGGATCTTTACCTTTGTGGGGCTGAAGGTTGACCCTCAGGGTTGGGCTGGATGGACAGGATCTGTGGGGCTGGGGAGGGGGATCTGCCTGGTGGGGCTGGAGGCCCTGAGGGCTGTTGTGGCGGGAGGACTGGGATCCTTTGTGGGGCTGGGACCCACGGATGTGGGGCTGGGAGGACTCTCTTCGTGGGGCTGGAGGACTGGGCTTGTGGGGCTGAGGACTGGGTGGGGCTGGAGGGATTTCCTCTTGGGGCCTCCTGGAAGCTGCTCCTGGAGGACCCCCTCGGTGGGGCTGGAGGACCTGTCACTTGTGGGGCTGGAGGACTCTGGATGTGGGCTGGAGCCGAAGGCTGAGTGTGGGCCGGTGGCCCTTATGTTCCCATGGAGGACTTCCTGGCTGGGGGATCAGAAGTAGCTGGAGACCTGCAGGGGCTGGAGGACGTCCCTGGATTCCTGGGGCTGGAGGACTTTTCCTCTGGAGGTCCGCATTTCTCCCTTCCTGGAGGGTCCACTTTTTTCTTCCCCTCCAATCCTCAGATGTGGGCTGGAGTTCCCTGGGCGTGTTCCCAATTGGAGGGGGACTGGTCCGTGTGGGCTGGAGGACCTCTTCCTTTTTTCCTTGGTGGGGGCTGGGGACTCAATTTGGGGCCTTGGGGTCTCCCCTTTTTGGGGCTGGAGGACCCTCGCTCCTCTGTAACTTCCTGAAGTGGGGCTGGAGGACTTGTGGGGCTGGAGAACTGCGCTGTGGGGCTGGAGGACTCCCTGGTGGACTGGGAGGACTCACTTGTGGGGGCTGGAGGACCCGATGTGGGGCTGGAGATTCTGGATTTTGGGGAGGAACTGAATGCTGGGGCTGGAGGGTTTTCCCTGGGCTGGGGCTCCTCGCTTTTGGCCTGGAGTCCTGGATCTGGGCTGGTGGGCCCCCTTTGGGGCGGGGGCTGGAGGACCTTGGATGTTGGGCTGGATTGGGGACCTGGGATGTGGGGCTGGAGGACCTCGGTGTAGGGGCTGGAGGACTTTGGGACTTATCCTTGGGTTCTGGAGGACCTTGAGATGTGTGGGGCTGGGAGGACTCTTTTCTTTTCTCTGTTGGGAGATTCCCCTTTTTCCCTCACGTCTCCCCTCCTTCCTGTGTGGGGGCTGGAGGACTCTTGTGGGGCTGGAGGACTTCACTTGTTGGGGCTGGAGGACTCACTTTGGGGCGGATTGAGGACTCACTGTGGGGCTGGAGGACCGGGGTGTGGGGCGGGTGGACTGGGATGGGGGGCTGGAGGACTCACTCCTGGGGCTGGAGGACTGGGATGTGGGGCTGGAGGACTCACTTATGGGGCTGGAGGAGTGGCATGTGGGGCTGGAGGTCTTGGGGGCGGCACTGGAGGACCTCGTTGTGGGGCTGGAGGACTCACTTATGGGGCTGGAGTCGTCTTTTTCTGTTGTTTGTCCGTCCGTACGGGTTTTCTGTGTACAGACTGGGATGGTGATGGGAATTTGTGCTTAATTGGGAGAGGGGCCTGAGGAGGGACTTGCTTGTGCGTTCCACCCGGAAAACGAGCGTTGCCCCATTTCTGGGCTCTGTTGTCCGGTGTGTGCGAAGAAATCTGTCGGGGTTGGTGGCTCATTTGTGTCCGGGTGCCACCGTGAGGGCGGTGGGCCGAGCGTCACGGAGCGGCGTGGGGAAATTGGAGAGTAGTGGGCTGGAGTTACTTGTGGAAACCTCGGGGCAACGACAAACCAGGGAGACGACGCGATGGGGGGGTCACAGGGAAAGGAAACGCCTGAAAGAAAACCCCTCGGATGTATTCTGGCACGTCGGCGAGATTTTGCAGGGGGAGCTGGGGGCACTCTGAGCAAGAGAACTCTGATCCAACGTTGTTATCAACGGCGGTTAGTGCAGAAATGGGATGGTGGGGAAAAGCGGCCCCTAATCGGGCCGTTGGACCGCGGTGCCGTTCTGCAGGCGATGCTGCTTTGAAGACGGGAAGCGAATGGGATGAGGCGGCGCAGGCCGAAGCGTCCTGTCCGAAGCTGCAGCGTGGAGCTGCGGCCCTCCTGAGCGCTGCAGGACCTGAGCGAGGCTCTCGGTGGGCACAGCAGGAAACCACATCCGCAGGTGGGTGCCGACATCCGCTCCTCGGTCTCTGTGCCGAGCTCCGGCGATCCGCGGCGGCGTTCCCACGCTCACTGAGTCCTCTGCCTCTTTCCCCTTATTCCCCATAGCGGTTCCCTTTTTCCCTTTTTCCCCGGGTTGTTCCCCTCCCTCTGCATTCATTTTCCTTGGTTCTCTTCCTGCCTTTTCCCTCCGGGGACTCTTCCTTGTGGGGCTGGGGACTGGTTTGTGGGCTGGAGGACTCTGGTGTGTGGGGCTGGAGGAGGACGGACTGTGGGGCTGAGGACGGGTTCTGGATTGGCCTCACTTATGTGGGGCTGGAGGACTGGATGTGGGGCTGGAGGACTCACTTATGGGGCTGGAGGACTGTCCTGGATGTGGGGGGGAGGACTCGGATTTCACTGGAGGACTTGTTGGGCTGGAGGCTGGGGACTCACGGTTGGGGCTGGAGGGCTCCCTTATGGGGCTGGAGGACTGGGACTTGGGGCTGGAGGACTGGGACTTGTGGGGCTGGAGGACCTGACTTGCTGATGGGGCTGGAGGACTGGAGTGTGGGGATGGAGGATTCACTTGTGGGGCTGGAGGACTTGCGGGTGGCGCAGGAGGACTGGGATGTGGGGCTGGAGGACTCCTGGGATCCTTTTCATTGGGGTTGGAGGACTGGTTTGTGGGGCTGGAGGACTCCTTGTGGGGCTGGAGGACTCACTTAAGGTGCTGGAGGACTGGGAAGTGGGGCTGGCGGACCTCGGATGTGGGGCTGGAGGGACTGTTTGGGGCTGGTTCCCCTGGGATGTGGGGCTGGAGGACTGGAGTTGTGGGGCTGGAGGACCTGACTGTGTGGGGCTGGGAGGACTCCTGTGGGGCTGGAGGACTTCTTATGTGGGGCTGGAGGAAGTGAGGTGTGGGGCTGGAGGACTCACTTTGTGGGCTGGAGGACTGGGATGTGGGGCTGGAGGTCTTGGACTGATTTGTGGGGCTGGAGAACTGAGATGTGGGGCTGGAGGACTCACTTATGGTGCTGGAGGACTGGGATGTGGGGCTGGAGGACTGGAATATGGGGCTGGAGGGACTGGGGACCTCACTTGTGGGGCTGGAGGGACCTCACTGTGGTGGCCTGGAGGACTGGGTGTGGGGCAGGAGGACCTGGGGTGTGGGCTGGAGGACTCTCTTGTGGGGCTGGATGTGGGGCTGGGCTGGCGGACCTGAGATGTGGGGCTGGAGGACTTGGGTGTGGGGCTGGAGGACTTGGGTGTGGGGCTGGAGGACTCGGGTGTGGGGCTGGAGGACTGAGGTGTGGGGCTGGAGGACTCAATTCTGTGGCTGGAGGACTGGGATGTGGGGCTGGAGGACTGGGATGTGGGGCTGGAGGACTGAGGTGTGGGGCTCGAGAAGTCACTTATGGGGCTGGAGGACTGGGGTGTGGGGCTGGAGGACTGGCTTCTGGGGCTGGAGGACTGGGACTTGTGGGCTGGAGGACTGGGACTGGTGGGGGCAGGAGGACTTGGATGTGGGGCTGGAGGACTCATTTGTGGGGCTGGAGGACTGAGATGTGGGGCTGGAGGACTGGGATGTGGGGCTGGAGGACTCGGTGTGGGGCTGGAGGACTGGTGTGGGGCTGGAGGACTCATCTGTGGGGCTGGAGGACTGGGTTGTGGGGCTGGAGGACTCACTCCTGGGGCTGGAGGACTCACTTATCTGGCTGGAGGGACTGGGATGTGGGGCTGGAGGACTCGGTTGTGGGGCTGGAGGACTGGGATGTGGGGCTGGAGGACCCCGCTGATTGGGGCTGGAGGACGGGATTGTGTTGGCTGGAGGACTGGACTTGTCTGGGGTGGGCTGGAGGACCTGGTTGGGGCTGGAGGACTCGGTTGTGGGGCTGGATGACTCGGTTGTGGGGCTGGAGGCCCTTGGGTCCTTTCCTGCTGGAGGACCTTGAGAGGCCCTTGTGGGACCTGGAGGACTGGGATGTGGGGCTGGCGGACTGGGTGGTGGGGCTGGAGGACCGGGTTGTGGGGCTGGAGGACTCTCCCTTAGGGGGCTGGAGGACTCTCTTGTGGGGCTGGAGGACTCTCTTGTGGGGCTGGAGGACCTGCACCTTGGATGTGGGGCTGGAGGACTCTCCCTAGTGGGGCTGGAGGAACTTGTGTGGGGCTGGAGGACTGGACTTGTGGGGGCTGGGAGGACTTGGGTTGGGGCTGGAGGACTCACTCACTGGGGGCTGGAGGACTGGAGGTGTGGGGCTGGAGGACTGGGATTGTGGGGCTGGAGGACTTTTGTGGGGCTGGAGTGGGACCTGGGTGTGGGGCTCTGGGACCTGGTGGACTTGGGGGCTGGAGGACTTGTGTGGGGCTGGAGGACTCACTTGTGGGGCTGGGGGACTGGACTGCTGGGCTGGGGCTGGAGGACTGGGTGTGGCCTGCTGGAGGACTGGGATGTGGGGCTGGAGCACTCACTTGTGGCTGGAGGGCTGGGCTGGGGGACTGGAGGACCTGGTGGGGTTGCTGGGGCTGGGCCACTCACTTATGGGGCTGGAGGACTGGGATGTGGGGCTGGAGGACTTTGGGGGGGCTTGGGGGAGGACCTGTGTTGGCTGGAGACCCCTGTGTGGGGCTGGAGGACTTGGAGTTTGGGGCTGGAGGACCGGGAAGTGGGGCTGGAGGACTCAGTTATGGGGCTGGAGGACTGGGCTGTGTGGGGCTGGAGGACTGATGTGGGGCTGGAGGACCTCACTTATGTGGGGGCTGGAGGACTGGGACTTGTGGGGCTGGAGGACACTGGGGATGTGGGGCTGGAGGACTCACTTCTGGGGCTGGACTCCTTCCCTGGGGTGTGGGGCTGGAGGACTGGGACTTGTGGGGCTGGAGGACCTCGGTGTGGGGCTGAAGGACTCACTTAAGGGGCTGGAGAACTGAGGTGTGGGGCTGGAGGACTCACGTTGGGGCTGGGGCTGGAGGACTTGAATGTGGGGCTGGAGGACTGGGACTTGTGGGGCTGGAGGACTGGGTGTGGGCTGTGGATGCTGGGGCTGGGACTTGTTGGGGCTGGAGGACTGCGATGTGGGGCTGGGGGACCTTGGTGTTGGGCTGGAGGACTGGAGTGTGGGGCTGGAGGACTGGGATGTGGGTCCTGGAGGACCTGGGTGTGGGGCTGGAGGACCTGGGTGTGGGGTGGGAGGTTTCACTTATGGGGCTGGAGGACCTGGATGTGGGGCTGGCGGACTTGGATGTGGGGCAGGAGGACTGACTGTGGGGGCTGGAGGACTCTCTTGTGGGGCTGGAGGACTCCCTTGTGGGGCTGGAGGACTTGGATGTGGGGCTGGAGGACTCACTTATGGGGCTGGAGGACTGGGATGTGGGGCTGGAGGACCGGGATGTGGGGCTGGAGGACTTGGATGTGGGGCTGGAAGGCTCACTTATGGGGCCGGTGGACCTGGGTGTGGGGCTGGAGGACCTTGGCCTGGAGGGTTTGGGGGCTGGGGCTCTCAATGTGGCCCCCTGGGGGACTTGGTTGGGGGCTGGACTCCTCTTCCTGGTGTGGGGCTGGAGGGACTGGACTTGTGGGGCTGGAGGACTTGGACCCTGGGGGTGCCCTTTTCACTGGGGGGGACTCAATTTCGGTTTTGGGGGGCTGGAGGCTCCCTGGGTGTGGGGCTGGAGGACTGGAGTTTGGGGGGCTGGAGGACTCCCTTTCTGCTGGGACTCCTTGGGGACTGGGGTTGAGACATTGTGGCTGGAGGACTGGATTTGTGGGGCTGGAGGACTCAATTGGGGGCCTGGAGGACTGGGGTTTGGGGCTTGGGCGGAGTTGGATGGAGGACTCTCCTTTTGTGGGGCTGGAGGACCAGGTGTGGGGCTGGATGGGACTCCCACTTGGGGCTGGAGGACTCCTTGTGGGGCTGGAGGACTTCCCTCTGTGGCCCTGGAGGACCCTCACTTTATGGGCTGGAGGACTGGGATGTGGGGCTGGAGGACTTTGGGGGGCCCTGTCCCCCCGGCTGTGGGGGAGGCCTGCAGGATGGGACGGAGGTGTGGGGCTGGGGGGACTCCTTGTGGGGCTGGAGGACTCCTTTTCCTTTTGGGGGCTGGAGGAACTTCATTTGGGGCTTTTTTCGGGTGTGGGGCTGGAGGACTCACTTATGGGGCTGGAGGACTGGGATGTGGGGATGGAGGACTCAATTATTGGGCTTTTTTCCCTGGGACTGTGGGGCTGGAGGACTGGGCTGAGGCTCGGGCTGGAGGACCCCTGAATGTGGGGGCTGGAGGACTGGGTGGGGCTGGAGGACTTCAATTGGGCGGATGGGGACTGCTGTGGGGTGGAGGACTCTCCCTTTGGGGCTGGAGGACTTCACTGGATTTTTTCCCCCCCCTCCTTTGATGTGGGGCTGGAGGACTGGGATGTGGGGCTGGAGGACCTCTGGGATATGTGGGGGACTCCTTGGAGCTGAGCTGGGGACTGTGGGGCTGGAGGACTCCTTTTTTTCCCCCTGGTGGCCCTGGAGGACCCTTGTGGGGCTGGAGGGACTAACATGTTTGGGGTTCCCTGTGCCCCTTCCGTGGGATCTTGTGGGGTCCCCTTTGGACTCTGGGGGGCGGAGGACTCGGGGATGTGGGGCTGGAGGACTGAGGATGTAGTGGGGCTGGGGGACTGGATTTTGGGGGGAGGACTCCTTGTTCCCCTGGAGGACTCCCTGGTGGGGCTGGAGGACCCTCCTTGTTGGGGCTGGGAGACTTCGCCCTCCTTTTGGGGCTGGAGGACCTGGTTTTTGGGGGCTGGAGGACCTGGATTTGGGGTTGGAGGACTCACTTATGGGGCTGGAGGACCTTATGGTGGGCAGCTGGGGCTGGAGGCTCTCACTTTTTGTGGGGGCTGGAGGACTCCTTTGTGGGGCTGGAGGACTCACGGGGGTGTGGGCTGGAGGACTGGATGTGGGGCTGGAGGACCTTGTGTGGGGCTGGAGGACCTCATGGACGGCTGGGGCTGGAGGACCTGGGTGTGGGGCTGGAGACTGAGATGTGGGGCTGGAGGACTCACTTCTGGGGCTGGAGGACTGGGATGTGGGGCTGGATGGAGGACTTTGGGATGCTGGGGCTGGAGGACCTCTGGTGTGGGGCTGGAGGACTGGGACTGTGGGGCTGGAGGACTCAGTGTGGGCTGTACCCCCGGTGGGCTCTGGAGGACTCCTGGTGGGGCTGGAGGACCTCGGATGTGGAGCTGGAGGACTTGATTGTGGGGCTGGAGGACTCACTTATGGGGCTGGAGGACCTCGGATGTGCGGCTGGAGGACCTCGGTGTGGGGCTGGAGGGCTGAGCTGGCCCTGGACTCACTGTGGGGCTGCTGGGACTCACTTGTGGGGCTGGAGGACCCTTCAACTTGTGGGGCCTGGAGGACTGGGTGTGGGGCTGGAGGACTCACTTTTTATGCTGGGGCTTGGGGGCCTGGAGGAATGGGGGGCCTGGAGGACTGGACTTGGGGCTGGAGGACTGGGGATGTGGGGCTGGAGGACTTGGGATGGGCCTGGAGGACCTTGGGTGGGGCTGGAGGACTACTGATGTGGGGGCTGGAGGACTCACTTGGGGTGGGGCTGGAGGACTGGGGTGCTGGCCCTGGAGGACTCACTTATGGGGCTGGATTTCCCTGGATGTGGGTCTGGAGGACTCGCTTGTGGGTCTGGAGGACTCCTTATGGGGCTGGAGGACTTGGATGTGGGCCTGGAGGACTCAATTATGGGGCTGGAGGTCTGGGGTGTGGGGCTGGAGGACCGGGGTGTGGGGCTGGAGGACCGGGGTGTGGGGCTGGAGGACCGGGGTGTGGGGCTGGAGGACTCAATTATGCGGCTGGAGGACTGAGATGTGGGGCTGGAGGACTCACTTATGGGGCTGGAGGCTGGAGGACCTGGGCTGGGCTGAGGGCACTCGGTGGGGCTGGAGGACTGGGGTGTGGGGCTGGAGGACTGGGGACTCACTTGTGGGGCTGGAGGACTCACTTGTGGGGCTGGAGGAGGACTTGATGTGGGCTGGAGGACTCGGCTTTTTGCCCCTGGAGGACTGGATGTGGGCTGGAGGACTGCGATGTGGGGCTGGAGGACTTCGGTGTGGGGCTGGGGGACTGGGATGTGGGGCTGGAGGACTGGGACTTGGGGGCTGGAGGTCTCCCTTGTGGGGCTGGAGGACCTGGGTGTGGGGCTGGAGGACTCACTTGTGGGGCTGGCGGACTCTCTTGTGGGGCTGGAGGACTGGGGGTGGGGCTGGAGGACTCGGTGATGTGGGGCTGGGGACTTTTGGGGGCTTTTGTGGCCCTGGGGACTGTGCCCTTTTTGGGCTAGAGGACTCACTTATGGGGTGGAGGACTGGGGTGTGGGGCTGGAGGACTAGGACGTGCGGCTGCAGGACTCACTGTGGGGCTGGAGGAGATGGCTGTGGGGCTGCTAGGACTGGGACCACTTGTGGGGCTGGAGGACCTGGGTTTGGGGCTGGAGGACTCACTTAGGGGGCTGGAGGACCTGGGTTTGGGGCTGGCAGAGTGGGATGTGGTGCTGAAGGACCTTGGCGTGGGGCTGGAGGACTCACTTGTGGGGCTGGAGGACTTGTGGGGGGCTGGAGGACGGTGTGGGGCTGGAGGACTGGGATGTGGGGCTGGAGGACTCCTTCCGTTTGGGGCTGGGGACCGGACCTGGGTGTGGGGCTGGAGGACTCATTGTGGGGCTGGAGGTCCTGGGATGTGGGGCTGGAGGACCTCACTTTGTGGGGGCTGGAGGACTGGGGATTGTGGGGCTGGAGGACTCAGATGTGGGGCTGGAGGACTCACTTGTGGGGCTGGAGGACTGGGTTGTGGGGCTGGAGGACCTGGGATGTGGGGCTGGAGGACTGCGGTGTGGGGCTGGAGGACTCCTCTTGGCTCCTGGAGGACCTGGGGACTGAGGCTGTGTGGGGCTGGAGGACTCTTTCCCCTTGTGGGGCTGGAGGACTTCTTGCTGGGCTGGAGGACTCTCCCTTGTGGGGCTGGAGCTCTCCTGGATGTGGGGCTGGAGGGCTGGCTTGTGGGGCTGGAGGACCTGGGTGTGGGGCTGGAGGACTCGCTTATGGAGCTGGAGGACTGGGGGGTGGGGCTGGAGGACTTGGTGTGGGGCTGGAGGACCTCGGTGTGGGGCTGGAGGACTCAGGTGTGGGGGGGGAGGACTCAATTATGGGGCAGGAGGACCTGGGTGTGGGGCTGGAGGACTCAATTATGGGGCTGGAGAACTGAGATGTGGGGCTGGCGGACTCACTTATGGGGCAGGAGTACTCGGGTGTGGGGCTGGAGGACTGGGATGTGGGGCAGGAGGACCTGGGTGTGGGGCTGGAGGACTCCAACTCCTTGGGGCTGGAGGACCTCCCTCGTGTGGGGCTGGAGGACTCACTTGTGTCCCGGGCTGGAGGCCCTGGACTTGAATGCGTGGGGCTGGAGGACTCTGGTGTTGGGGCTGGGGGGACTGGATGTGGGGCTGGAGGTCTCTGGGTGCTGGGGCTGGAGGACTTTTTTGTGGGGCTGGAGGACCTTGGTGTGGGGCTGGAGGACTTGGCTGGGGCTGGAGGACTGGGTGGGGCTGGAGGACTTTTGGGGCTGGTCCTGCTCCTGGGACTGGACTTGTGGGGCTGGAGGACCTGGGCCTTTGGGACCCTGGAGGACTCACTTTTTGGGGCTGGAGGACTGGGACTTTGGGGCTGGAGGACTTAGTTGTGGGGCTGGAGGACTGGAGGACTTAGTTGTGGGGCTGGAGGACTCATGTGGGGGCTGGAGGACTCCTTTGGGGGCTGGAGGACTGGATGTGGGGGCTGGAGGACCTGACTTGTGGGGCTGGAGGACCTCTTTTTTGTGGACCTGGATGGGGGGCTGGAGGTTCCTGGATGTGGGGCTGGGAGGACTCCTGACTTTGGGGCTGGAGGACTCGCTTTTGGGGCTGGAGGACCTCCTGTGTGGTCCCCTGGAGGACTCCTCCCCCTTGTGGGGCTGGAGGATTGAGATGTGGGGCTGGAGGACTCACATTTGGGGCTGGAGGACTGGGTGGGGCTGGAGGCTCCTTGTGGGGCTGGAGGACTGTCGTGTGGGGCTGGAGGACCTCCCCCTTGTGGGGCTGGAGGACCCCTGGGATGTGGGGCTGGAGGACTCCTCTGTGGGGCTTTTGGAGGACTGGGATGTGGGGCTGGCTTCCTTCCTTGTGTGGGGCTGGAGGACCCATTGGTGTGGGGCTGGAGGTCCTTGTTGTGGGGCTGGAGGACTCCTCTTTTCCCTGTGGGGCTGGAGGACTCCCACTTTTGGGGCTGGAGGAGGACCCTTTCCCTTGCTGAGGACCTAGGGTGTGGGGCTGGAGGACCTGAGGACTTGTGGGGCTGGAGGACTCACTGTGGTTCCCTGGGAGGACTGGGATGTGGGGCTGGAGGACTCCTTGTGGGGCTGGAGGACTCCTTTTGTGGGGCTGGAGGACTCCCCCTTTGGGGCTGGATGACTCTGGTGTGGGGCTGGAGGACTTGGGTGTGGGGCTGGAGGACTGGATGTGGGGCTGGAGGACTGACTTTTTCCCCCTGGAGGACTCCTGATGGTGTGGGGCTGGAGGACCCTGGGCTTTCCTTGGCTGGGGCCCTGGAGGACCTGTTTTCCCCCCTGGAGGGGTCTGCCCTGGATCTCCCTTGGGGCCCTGGTCCCCCCTGGGATTGGGGCTGGAGGACCTCCCCTTGTGGGGCTGGAGGACCTCCTGGGGCTGGAGGACTGGGGTTGGGCCCCTGGAGGCTCTCCCACTTTGGGGCTGGGGACTCCCCTTTGGGGCTGGAGGACTCCTTGTGGGGCTGGAGGACCTGGGGGCCTGGGGGCTTGCCCTTTTTGGCTGGAGGACTTGTGGGGCTGGAGCTCCCTGGGTGTGGGGCTGGAGGACTCGGTTTTGGGGCTGGAGGACCCTTTTGTGGGGCTGGAGGTTCACTGGGGGGTGCTCCCTTGTTCCTCCTGGAGGATTCCCGATTTTGGGGCTCCTGGGGGCTGGAGGGGGCTGGAGGTCTGTCCTGGAGGACTCCTTTGGGCTGGGGGACCTTCTTTCTGGAGGACTCGATTGTGGGGGCTGGAGGACCTTGGTTGTGGGGCTGGAGGACTCGTTTTTGGGGCTGGAGGACTTTCCCTGGGGCTGAGGACTCCCTTTTGGGGCTGGAGGACTCAGGTGTGGGGCTGGTTTTCCTTTTGTTCCCCGGGGACTTCCCTTTCCCCTTTGTGGGGCTGGAGGACTCCTTTGTGGGCTGGGAGGACTGGGTGTGGGGCTGTTCCCCCTCCCTCTTGATTGTGGGGCTGGAGGACTCCCTTTTTGGGGCTGGAGGACTTGTGTGGGGCTGGGGTGCTGGGGGACTCCTTGTGGGGCTGGAGGACTCGTTTATGGGGCTGGAGGACCCCTGTGGGCTGCTGGGGACTTTGTGGGGGGAGGACTCCCTTTTGGGGCTGGAGGACCCTTTTCCCCCTTTGGGGGGGACTGACTTGTTGGGCCCTGGAGGACCTGGATGTGGGGCTGGAGGACTTGTGGGGCTGGTGTACTCTTTTGTGGGGCTGGAGGACCTGGGGGTGTGTGGGGCTGGAGGACTTTTCCCTGTGTGGGCTGGAGGACTTTTCCCATGGGGCTGGAGGACTGGGGCGGGGTCCCCTGGGACTTTTGTGGGGCTGGAGGACTTGGATGTGGGGCTGGAGGACTCTTTGTGGGGCTGGAGGACTCTTGTGGGGAGGGGAGGACTTTTGTGGGGCTGGAGGACTGGGTGGTGTGGGGCTGGAGGATCCTCACTTGTGGGGCTGGGCAGGCTGGAGGACTCCCTGTTTGTGGGGGCTGGAGGACCTCATTGGGTGGGGCTGGCCTTCCCCCTGGGCTGTGGGGCTGGAGGGCTCACTTAGGGTGTGGGGCTGGAGGACTGGGTTTTGTGGGGCTGGAGGACTGGGTGTGGGGCTGGAGGACTCACTTTTGGGATTGGGGCTGGAGGACTTGGGTGTTGGGCTGGAGGACTGACTTGTGGGCTGGAGGAGGACTGGGGGCTGGGGGTGGAGGACTTTTTGGTGGGGCTGGAGGACTGGGTGTGGGGCTGGAGGACTGGACTGTGGGGGCTGGAGGACTCACTTGGTTGTGGGGCTGGAGGACTGAGATGTGGGCCTGGAGGACTGAGATGTGGGGCTGGAGGACCTCAGTGTGGGACTGGAGGACCTTGGTGTGGGGCTGGAGGACATCGTTGTGGGGTGGGAGGTTTCACTTCTGGGGCTGGAGGACCTGGGTGTCGGGCTGGCGGGCTGGGATGTGGGGCTGGAGGACTGAGATGTGGGGCTGGAGGACTCAATTGTGGGGTGGAGGACCTGGCAGGTGGGGCTGGGAGGACTTGGTGGGGCTGGAGGACTGACTTGCTGGAGGCTGGCTGGAGGACTCGCTCGTGGGGCTGGAGGACTCGCTCGTGGGGCTGGAGGACTCGCTCGTGGGGCTGGAGGACTCGCTCGTGGGGCTGGAGGACTCGCTCGTGGGGCTGGAGGACTGTGATGTGGGGCTGGAGGACTGTGATGTGGGGCTGGAGGACTGGGATGTGGGGCTGGAGGACTCGCTTATGGGGCTGGAGGACTGGGATGTGGGGCTGGAGGACTCATTTATGTGGGGCTGGAGGGACTGTGGGCTTGTGGGGCTGGAGGACTGGACTTGTGGGGCTGGAGGGCTAGGGATGTGGGGCTGGAGGACCCCTGGGTGCTGGAGGACTGGGGGGTCTGGAGGACCTCTGGTGTGGGGCTGGAGGACTCACTTATGGGGCTGGAGGACTTGGGTGTGGGGCTGGGAGGACTGGGTTGGGGGGCTGGAGACCCCTTGTTCACGGGTTTTTGGGGGGGCTGGAGGACGGGGGTGTGGGGCTGGAGGACTGGGGTGTGGGGCTGGAGGACTCACTTGTGGGGCTGGAGGACGTGTGGGGCTGGAGGACTGGGATGAGGGGCTGGAGGACTCACTGGATGTGGGGCTGGACTCTGGGTGTGGGCTGGAGAGGACTGGGATGTGGGGCTGGAGGACACTGGGGTGGGGCTGGAGGACTGGAGATGGGTGTGGGGGCTGGAGGACTCTTGGTGTGGGGCTGTTTTTTGTGGGGCTGGGGACTCTGTGTGGGGCTGGAGGACTGGGGGTGGGCTGGAGGACTGGGGTGTGGGGCTGGAATACGCACTTAAGGTGCTGGAGGACTCAGATGTGGGGCTGGAGGACCTCGGTGTGGGGCTGGAAAAATTGGGAGTAGGGCTGGAGAACTGAGATGTGGGGCTGGAGGACTCACTTATGCAGCTGGAGGACTCTCTTGTGGGGCTGGAGGACTCTCTTGTGGGGCTGGAGGACTCTCTTGTGGGGCTGGAGGACTCTCTTGTGGGGCTGGAGGACTCTCTTGTGGGGCTGGAGGACTTGGATGTGCGGCTGGAGGACTGGACTCCCCTTGTGGGGCTGGAGGACTGGACTTGGTTGGGGCTGGAGGCTGGGGTTGACTCTCCTCGGTGGAGTGGGACCTTGTGGTCCCCGGGGCTGGAGGACTGGGTTGGGGCTGGAGGACTCCTGGGTGTGGGCTGGAGATCTGGGACCTGGAGGATTTGGGGCTGGAGGACTCCTGTGTTGGGCTGGAGGCCCTCCCCTGTGGGGCTGGAGGACTTTTGTTTGGGGCTGGAGGACTCACTTCCCTTGGGGCTGGAGGACCTCCCTTTTGTGGGGCTGGAGGACCTGGGTGTGGGGGCTGGAGGACTCTCTTTGTGGGGCTGGAGGACTCACTTGTGGGGGGGAGGACTTCCCTTATGGGGCAGGAGGACCCGGGTGTGGGGCTGGAGGACTGGGGTGTGGGGCTGGAGGACCCTTGTGGGGCTGGCTGGAGGACACTGGGGTTGTGGGGCTGGAGGACTCCTCTTGTGGGGCTGGAGGCCCCGGGATGTGGGGCTGGAGGACCTGGGTGTGGGGCTGGAGGACCTCGTTGTGGGGCTGGAAGGCTGACTTGTGGGGCTGGAGGACTGAGGTGTGGGGCTGGGACGGGGACTGGGACTGGAGGACTCCTTGGGCTGGAGGACTGGGTGTGGGGCTGGAGGACTTGGATGTGGGGCTGGAGGACTCACTTATGGGGCTGGAAAACTTGGATGTGCGGTTGGAGGACTCTCTTAAGGGTCTGGAGGACCTCGGTGTGGGTCTGGAGGAGTCACTCGTGGGGCTGGAGGACCGGGTTGGCTGGCTGGAGGACTGGATGTGGGGCTGGAGGACTGGGTGCTGGGCTGGAGGGTTCTGGGACTTGTGGGGCTGGAGGACCCTTGGTGGGGGCTGGAGGGCTGGATGGGGCTGGGACTACGGGAATGGGGCTGCTGGGACTGGGTGTGGGGCTGGAGGACTCGGATGGTGGGGCTGGAGGACCCACTTGTGTGGGCTGGAGGGACTGGGGCTTTGGGGCTGGAGGACTGGTGTGGGGCTGGAGGACTCACTTTTGGGGGCTGGAGGACTTGATTTGGAGATGTGGGGCTGGAAACTGGGTGTGGGGCTGGGGTCCTGGTGGGGCTGAGGACTGTGGGGCTGGAGGACTCGCTCACGGGGCTGGACGACTGGGATGTGGCGCTGGAGGGCTGACTTGTGGGGCTGGAGGTCTGGGATGTGGGGCTGGAGGTTTCACTTATGGGGCTGGAGGGCTGACTTGTGTGGCTGGAGGACTCGCTTATGGGGCTGGTGGTCTGGGGTGTGGGGCTGGAGAACTCACTTATGGAGCTGGAGGACTCAGATGTGGGGCTGGAGGACTGACTTGTGGGGCTGGAGGACTCACTTAAGGGGCTGGCGAACTGAGATGTGGGGCGGTAGGACCTCGGTGTGGGGCTGGAGGACTCAATTATGGGGCTGGAGGACTGGGATGTGGGGCTGGAGGACCTTTTGGGGCTGGACTTGGTTGTGGGGCTGGAGGACTGCTTGTGGGGCTGGGGCTGGACTGGAGGAGGACTTGGGTGGGGCTGAAGGACTGGGGCGTGGGGCTGGAGGACTCACTTATGGTGCTGGAGGACTGGGATGTGGGGCTGGAGGACTCACTTGTGGGGCTGGGGCTGTGGGGCTGGGACTCTGGTTTGGGGCTGGAGGGACTTGTGGGCTGGGGACTACTGAGGACTGGGCTGTGGGGCTGGAGACCTGGGTGTGGGGCTGGAGGACTCACTGTGGGGCTGGAGGACTCTGGACTTGTGGGGCTGGAGGACTTGGTTGGGGCTGGCTGGGACTCACTTGTGGGGCTGGAGGACTCACGATTGTGGGGCTGGAGGACCTGGGCTGTGGGGCTGGAGGCTTGATGTGGGCTGGAGGGACTTGTGGGGCTGGAGGACTCGGGTGTGGGGCTGGAGGACTGGGGTGTGGGGCTGGAGGACTCAACTCTGTGGCTGGAGGACTGGGATGTGGGGCTGGAGGACTTGGGTGTGGGGCTGGAGGACTGGGGTGTGGGGCTGGAGGACTGAGATGTGGGGCTGGAGGACTGAGGTGTGGGGCTGGAGGACCTGGATGTGGGGCTGGAGGACTCGGGTGTGGGGCTGGAGGACTGAGGTGTGGGGCTGGAGGACTCACTTGTGGGGCTGGAGGACTCACTTGTGGGGTGGACGACTTGGATGTGCGGCTGGAGGACTCACTTGTGGGGCTGGAGGACTGGCATGTGTGGCTGGAGGACTCACTTGTGGGGCTGGAGGACTGGGATGTGGGGCTGGAGGACTGGGGTGTGGGGCTGGAGGACTGGATGTGGGGCTGGAGGACTGGATCTTGTGGGGCTGAGGACTCACTTGTGGGGCTGGAGGACTGGTTTGTGGGGCTGGAGGACTGGAGTGTGGGGCTGGAGGACTCACTTGTGGGGCTGGAGGATTTGTGGGGGGGGCCCTGGAGGATCTCGGTGTGGGGCTGGAGGTCCGGGATGTGGGGCTGGAGGACCTGGGGTGTGGGGCTGGAGGACTCACTTATGGTGCTGGAGGACCTCGATGTGGAGCTGGAGGACTGGGATGTGGGGCCGGAGGACTCACTTGTGGGGCTGGAGGACTCACTTATGGGCTGGAGGACCTCGGTATGGAGCTGGAGGGCTGCGATGTGGGGCTGGCAGGACCCTGGTGTGGGCTGGACAGGGACCTCACTTAGGGGGAGGTCGGCTGGAGACTGGGATGTGGGCTGGAGGACTCCTTGTGGGCCCCCTGGAGGACCTGGGATGTGGGGCTGGAGGTCTTGGGGGGCGTGTGGGGCTGGAGAGGACTGAATTGGGTTGCTGGAGGTCTGGGATGTGGGGCTGGAGGACTGAGATGTGGGGGTGAGGGCTGCCTTCTGGGGCTGGAGGACTCATTTCTGGGGCACGAGGACTCGGATGTGCAGCTGGAGGACTCACTTCTGGGGCTGGAGGACCTGGGTATGGGGCTGGAGGACCTCGGTGTGGGGCTGGAGGACTTCCTGACATGTGCTGATTCCCATCTATTTCCCATGATTTCCAGCCCTTTTCCTTTCCTCTTCCTCCTGTTTCCCCAGCTCCGTTTCCCCAGTCCCTGTTATTTCCTTTCCCCCAGTCTTTTCCTCGTCCTTTTTCCTTTCCTGCTTCCGTTTCCTTTTCTCCCCCTCCTTCTTTTCCTCTTCCACTTCCCATTCTCGTTCTTTTCCTGTCTCCGTTCTGTTCCCAATTCCGGTTCTGCTTTCGTTTCCGTTTCTCCTTTTTCCGCTGCTTTTTCTTTTTGTCCTTCTTGCTTTTTCTCAGCCTCGCTTCTCATTCTTTTCCTTATTCCTCATCTGTTGCTGATAATTCTTTCTAATTACTTCCCAATTATTTAATTATTATTCAATTTCCTGTCTGCTTTCCGTTTCCTGTCCCAATTCCGATTGCTTTTCTCATGATGTTTCCTCTTCTAATGACTCGCCTCTAATTCTCCTTATTTCTTCCTCTCATCTTTTCCCTTTTCCAGCCCCCTTTTCCACGTCTCCTTCTCCTCCTTCGTCTCCTTTTTCCCCTTCCTTTGTCGTTTCCTTTTCCCGTTCTTTTCCTCTCAATCATCCCTTTCCTTTTCTTTATTCCCTCCCTTGTGGAATTCCTTCTTCCAGTTCTTTTTCCACCCCTTTTTCCCGTTCGCTGTTGTTCTCATCTCTTTCCAATCCCTTCTTATTTCCTTCTGGCTTTTCTCTCTCCATTTTGTTCTCATTTTCTTTTCTTCGTTGGGAATTCCTGTTCCCTCGTTCCCCTCCTTCCTTTTTTCCCTCTGAGGACCTCGGTGTGGGGCTGGAGGACTTGGATGTTGATCTGGAGGACTCACTTGAGGGGCTTGAGGACTCACTTGTGGGGCAGGAGGACCGGGGTGTGGGGCTGGTGGACTTGGAAGTGGGACTGGAGGACTCACTTATGCTGCTTGAGGACTGGGGTGTGGGGCTGGAGGACTCAATTATTGGGCTGGAGGACTGGGATGTGGGGCTGGAGGACTTGGGGGCAGCTCTGGAGGACTCAGGTGTGGGGCTGGAGGACTCACTTATGGGGCTGGAGTCGTCTTTTTCTGTTGTTTGTCCGTCCGTACGGGTTTTCTGTGTACAGACTGGGATGGTGATGGGAATTTGTGCTTAATTGGGAAGAGGGGCCTGAGGAAAGCTGTGCGTTCCACCCGGAAAACGAGCGTTGCCCCATTTCTGTGCTCTGTTGTCCGGTGTGCGAAGAAATCTGTCGGGGTTGGTGGCGTCATTTGTGTCCGGGTGCCACCGTGAGCGGTGGGCCGAGCGTCACGGAGCGGCGTGGGGAAATTGGAGAGTAGTGAGAGTTACTTGTGGAAACCTCGGGGCAACGACGAACCAGGGAGACGACGCGATGGGGGGGTCACAGGGAAAGGAAACGCCTGAAAGAAAACCCCTCGGATGTATTCTGGCACGTCGGCGAGATTTTGCAGGGGGAGCTGGGGGCACTCTGAGCAAGAGAACTCTGATCCAACGTTGTTATCAACGGCGGTTAGTGCAGAAATGGGATGGTGGGGAAAAGCGGCCCCTAATCGGGCCGTTGGACCGCGGTGCCGTTCTGCAGGCGATGCTGCTTTGAAGACGGGAAGCGAATGGGATGAGGCGGCGCAGGCCGAAGCGTCCTGTCCGAAGCTGCAGCGTGGAGCTGCGGCCCTCCTGAGCGCTGCAGGACCTGAGCGAGGCTCTCGGTGGGCACAGCAGGAAACCACATCCGCAGGTGGGTGCCGACATCCGCTCCTCGGTCTCTGTGCCGAGCTCCGGCTGTTATAGATTCCCGTGACAAAACCAGATAGAGTCTAGTTTGATAAAGGGACAGCTTTATTTAATTAAGCAAGGCGGTAAAGTGAGCAAAACAGCGCTGGGCGCCGAGGGGAGCGTACACTCCACCAGGGTCGCGATTTGAACAAGGGATTGACTCTGTACTTATACAGTTCTCATCTCCTGCAGACATTCCAGCCATTTTTGCATTGATACAATTCTTATCTCCTGCATACGTTCCAGCGATTCTTGCATTGATACAATTCTTATCTCCTGCATATGTTCCAGCAATTCTTGCATTGATACAATTCTTATCTCCTGCATACGTTCCAGCGGCTGCACAGGTTGTTGCTGTGGTCGTAGCTGTTTTGCTGGGGGATTCATTCTCCAGCCTCCTGATGGTTGTGGGGGGTGAAAGTCAGTAGTCTTTTCCATTATTCTTTGGTTATTTTCTAGCAGCTTGTGTGTCCCGGGCCTGCAATTTCTTAGTTTCCATCGTTTACAACATTATTTACATTCCCAGACACCTGAGAAAGCACCATTGAGTTTCCATTTGACTAACAAACTTAACCCTTATCTATCACACCGGCGATCCGCGGCGGCGTTCCCACGCTCACTGAGTCCTCTGCCTCTTTCCCCTTATTCCCCATAGCGGTTCCCTTTTTCCCCGTAGTTCCCGTTCCCCTCCTTCTGAATTCATTTTCCTTGGTTGAGGACTTCTGCCTTTTCACTCCGAGGGACTCGGGTGTGGGGCTGGAGGGACTCACTGTTGGGGCTGGAGGACTTGGATGTGAGGCTGGAGGACTCACTTATGGGGCTGGAGGACTTGGATGTACGTCTGGACGTCTGAGAAGTGGGGCTGGAGGACCTCGGTGTGGGGCTGGAGGGCTGACTTGTGGGGCTGCAGGACCTGGGCGTGGCGTGGGAGGACTCGGATGTGGGGCTGGAGGACCTCGAATTTGGGGCTGGAGGGATGTGGGGTGGTGGGGGCTGGAGGACTCACTTATGGGCTGGAGGACTGGGATGTGGGGCAGGAGTACTGAGATGTGGAGCTGGACGGTTGACTTGTGGGGCAGGAGGACCTCCGGTGTGGGGCTGGAGGACTCACTTAAGGTGCTGGAGAGGTGAGATGTGGGGCAGGAGGACCTCAGTGTGGGGCTGGAGGACTGGGAATTGGGGCAGGAGGACCTCAGGTGTGGTGTGGGAGGACCTCGGGTGTGGGGCTGGAGGACTCACTTGTGGGGCTGGAGAACTGGGATGTGGGGCGGGAGGACCTCGGTGTGGGATGGCGGGCTGACTTGTGGGGCTGGGGGGCCTGGCTGTGGGGCTGGAGGACTTGGGGGCGGCCCTGGAGGACCTGGGGTGTGGGACTGCAGGACTTTGTTGTGGGGCTGGAGGACTTTGTTCCGTTTGCTGATTCGCGTTCTCCTTCCTGTTCTTTTCCAACCCTTTTGTCCTTTCCTCCTCCTCCTCATTTCCCCTGGCTTTTCTCTCCCCGTTTCTCTCTCCCTTCCTCTTCTCCGTCGCTGCTCCTCCCCCCCGGCCGGCGTGGCCGAGTTGGGTGCTGAGCTGTGGGTCGGGTGCTTTGTGTTGAGCAGAAGGTTTTGGAGGCCGGTTGTTCTCCTAAGCGTGTGGGACCGGAAAGAAAGGTCCCTTTGGTGGGCGCCACCACGGTATTGGCAGGCAAGCTTCTGGATTTCCTTTCCCAGGTTTGCTTTGGGCTCTGGATGGCCCCTCAGTGTGGGGCTGGAGGACCGCTCTGGGGCGGAAACTGGGATTGGGGCTGGAGGACTTTGTGGGGCAGCTTCCGGCTGAAGCTTTTGTCCTGTGCGGTGACCGGACTCGCTATCGGGCCGGGATACTCAGTTCCCGGTTTCCTACCTTTGATCCGTGGGAGTTCATATCGGTTCCTCCTCCTCGTCCTGGTTTGTGGGGCTCTTCTTCCTTGGGTCCTTCTGTGACAGCTCTTTGGGGGCTCCCTCACGTGTGGGCTGGAGGACTCCATTCAAGTCCTCATCTTGGAGGACTGGATTTCTCCCTGGCTGGAGGACCAGTTAGTGTGGGGCTGGCACCTGGTGGACTGGATATGTGAGGAAGTCCTTTTGCTCTCCTGAGAGATCTTCTGGGGCTGGAGACCTTGGCGGGATGTGGGGCTGGAGGACTCCTTAGGTGGTGGCCTGGAGGACACTTGCTGGCTTGTGGGGCTGGAGGACTCCCTTGTGTTCTCAACTCGTCCATTTTTCTTTTTTTTTGCGTCCTGGAGGACTCACTTGTGGGGCTGGAGGACTGGAATTTTGCCTGGGGACCCCAGCTTAGAGGGCTGGAGGACTGGGATCTCCCGTGTGGGGCTGAGAGACTTTGATTTCCCCCGCCTGGAGGATTTCAATTCTTGTGGGGCTTAGGGACCGCCTTTTGGGGCCTGGAGGCCTTGGGGTCCGCAGTCTTTCCCGACCTTTTCCCGCCTTTGTGTGGGGCTGGGTGGAGAACTTTTGGGTTCAGGACTTTATGGGGCCTGGTTGACCACTGTGGGGCTGGAGTTCCTTATTTCTTTTGGGGCTGGAGGCTCCCTTGTTGGGGCTTTTCTCCCATTTTGTGGGGCTGGAGGACTTCCCTGGAGGACTTTTCTTTTGGGGCTTTCCCGCCGTGTGGGGCTGAGGAATCCAGGTGGGCCTGGAGGACTGTTTGTTTTGGTGCAGGCCCTGCTTGGGGCTTTGGGGGATTCCCCTGGGTGTGGGGCTGGAGGACTTGGATGTTGATCTGGAGGACTCACTTGGGGCTGGAGGACCGACCTTGGTTGGGGCTTAGAGGAGGTCCTTGAGCTGGTTTGTGGGCTGGGGGGACTCACTTTGGGACTGCATTGTGGAGGACTCCTTTTGGGGCTGGAGGACTTGAATTTGGGGCTGAGGACTCACCTTGGCTGGAGAGGACTGGGATTTGGGGCTGGAGGACCTGGGTGGGCTGGAGGACTTTTTGTCCCCTTTTTTCTCCTGGGAACTGCGCAGTCTCCTGGCTGCTGTTTTTCCCTTGTCCCCTTTTGTCCCCCCTCCCCATTTGGGATGCTTTTCCCTTGGGCTGGAGTTTTTTCCTCTTTCCCTCCTCTTTTCCGTCGACGTGAGTCTCCTGCCAGCACCGCCGGCGTGGGAGTGGGTGTGGAGATGCGTGCTGTGAAGGCCAGGGTCCAACCCTGCCGTGCTTGATGCAAAGACTTTGGGAATGGGTACGTAGGACGCGGATTGTGGGACGTAATGGAGGAATCGCTGTGGGTGGGCTGGAGGACCACGGTGTGGGGCTGGAGGACTGGGACTCAGGATTAAGCTGGGAGGCTGGGATGTGGGGCGAGGAGTCAACGTATGGGCTGGAGCTCACGCTTAGTGGGGCTGGAGGACTGGGACGTGGGGCACTGGAGGACTCCTGTCTCCCTCTCCCGGCCCAGGGTCTCCTAGGCTTCACTCCCTCTGGAGGACTTCTCTCTCGGTTTTGGGATGACCTCCCGGACGACAATTGGGCAGTGAGGCGGAATGGGACTCAAGTTCTGGGGCTGGAGGACCAGTTTGGGCTTGATGGGCTCCGCGCCACCTTCTTTCTTTTCGCCTATGGCTTAGTGGGGCTGGAGGACTGGTGTTAGGGGGCGGAGGACTCCTTTGCTCGGCTTCCGTGAGACCTTCCCGTGGTGGGGCTGAGGATTCTTCTCTTGGTCCCGGGATTCCCCTTGGAGGGCCTTGGTGTGCAAAAAGGAGGTAACTCGGTGTGGCTGGGGATCTCTTTCACTACCCGTGGTGGGGCTGGAGGACTCAGGTTATGGCGCTGGAGGCTGGCCTTTGAGGCCTGGAGGGTCGGCTGTGGGGCGCCCTGGAGGACCTGGCTTTGTGGGGCCTGGAGGACCTGGGTGTGGGGCTGGAGGACTTGGAGTGGCCGGTGAGCACCTTCTGTGGTGGGGCTGGAGGATCATTTGGGGCTGGAGGTCCTCATTTTGCCCGGCTGGCGGAACCTTGGATGTGGGGCTGGAGGATGCTTATGGGGCTGGAGGACCTTGTTGGGGGGGCTGAGTCCCTGGCCTTGTCACAGGTGAGAGTTTTGAAGCTGGAGGACCTTGGTGTCCCCGCCTTGCTGAAGGACTCTCCGTGTTTGGACACCAGGAAAGAGGACCTCCGGTGTGGGGATGGATGAACTTGGATGACTCTCTTGGGAAGACTCCTGGGGCTGGAGGTTTCCCGCCTGAGATGTGCGAGCCCACGAACTGGAGGAGCCTCCGTGTCCCTTCTCTTTGTCTCGCGTGCCTACGCCTCACTTGTTCGTCTTAGGGTTAACTCTGAGTTATTTCCCTGATACCTATTCCTTATCTTTTCAGCGAGATGTGGAGACCGAGAGTGTATTCCCCCCGGTGAGGACTCGATTATGCCTGTGGAGCGGAGCCAGGGTGTGGGGCCGCCTTTTCCCCGACTTTTGGGGGTGTTGGCCCTGTAGGACCTGACGGTTGGCGCTGCAGGGCCGACCTTGGGTGTGGACGCTGGAGGAACCGCCTCCCCGCGGCTGGAGTTGGGGAGCTTTTCCCCCAAGACCTCGGTGGTCGCCCTACTATTTCCCTTCCTTTTCCACTCGATTTGGGGCCTCCCCAGGACTTTGGGTCCCTCGCCTGGAGGACTCAATTATGGTCATGGCGAGAATGCCTTTTAGGATGTGGGGCTTATTGGCCGGGATGGGGGTGGCCTTATCGGATGGACCTATGTGGGGTGAGGCCTTTCCCTCGGTGTGGGCCTGGACTGACTTATGGGGCGTGGAGCGACTCTTGTGTCCCCGGCTGGAGGCGATGTGGGGGCTGGAGGTCAAATGGCCTATGGGGGGCCTTTTCCCCGCCTTTTCCCTGCCTTTTATGGGGCTGGAGGACTTTCTTTCCCCGCCTTGTGGCGGCTGGAGGACCTGGGATTGTGGAGCTGGAGGAATTCTTCTTATGGGCTATGAGGACCCGAAGACGTGGGGCTGGGAGGACCCATGATTAAGGATTGACTTTTCCACTTGGAGGCGGAGAAGGGTTCAGGCTGGGACTCGCAGTTCTGGATCTGGAGGACTGGGCTCGGCTGTGGGCTTGGAGGACTTGGGATGTGGGGGGCTGGAGGACTCGGGGGCGGGGCTGGAGGACCTCGCTTTGACTGGGGCTGGAGGACTGGGATTGTGGGCTGAGGGCTGGAGGACAATTCTGGGGGCTGGAGGACCTTGGTGTGGGGCCTGGAGGACCTGGGATGTGGGGCGGGGAGGACTGGAGGACCAGGGTGTGGGGCTGGAGGACTGGGGTGTGGGGCTGGAGGGCTGGAGGACTTGGGGCTGGAGGCTTGACTTAATGGGCCTGGAATGACTCTGGGGTGTGGGGCTGGAGGACCTCGGTGTGGGGCTGAGGAGGACCTCGGTGTGGGGCTGGAGGTTCTGCGATGTGTGGGGCTGGAGGACTGTCGGTGTGGGGCATTGGAGGACTCAACTTAGGGTATGGGAGCTGGTGGACGCTACCTTGTATGGGGCGCTGGAGGCCCTCGGATGTGGGGCTGAGTCAGGACTCGACTTACGTGAGTACCTGGTGTGGCGTTCCCCTGGGGGTCCTGTGATCGTGGCCGCTGGAGGACTGTAGATGGTACGGGGTCTGGGGCTACCTTGTGTGGGGCTGGAGGACTCACGGTTGTGGGGCTGGCGGACTCCTGGGGACTGAGACTCGGGGCAGGGGGACTCGAATTATTGGGGCTGGAGGACTCACTTATGTGGCCCTGGACGGATTTTCGATGTGGGGCTTGAGGACTGAGTTGGGCATGCAGAAGACTGGCTGCGGCAGAGGACCTCGTGTGGGCTGGAGGACTGGACTTGTGGTCAGAGGACTCACTTGTGAGTCTGGAGAACTGAGATATGGGCCTTGGAGGACGTGGGAATGGTCGGCGGTGGTGGAACTCCTGGAAGTGGGGCTGTAGGCCCTCTGTGTGGGGCTGGAGGACTTCGGATGTCAGCCCTGGAGGACCAATTATATTATGCGCGCTGGAGAGACTGAGGTGTGGGGCAGGGAGGACTTCAATTAAGGGCCCTGGAGGACCTCGGTGTGGCGCTGCAGGGCCGACTTGTGGGGCTGGAGGACTGGGATGTGGGGTTAGAAGACTTGGGGGCGGCCCTGGAGGACTCACTGGTGTGTAGCTGGAGGAACGCTTTGTTGGGGGACTGGATGGACTTGAGAGGTGGGGGCGGGAGGACCTGGGATGTGGGGCTGGAAGACTCGCTCATGGTGCACAGTGGGGTTCCCCAGGGGTCGGTGCTGGGCCTGTCCTCTTCAGTATCGTTACTGATGGGCCGGATGAGGGCACTGAGCGCAGCCTCAGTAAGTTGGCAGATGACACCAAGCTGGCTGGAAGCGCGGATCTGCCTGGGGGTGGCGAGGCCTGCAGGTGTGGCCGGCTGCAGAGCCTGGGCCGAGC
>JARXNR010000215.1:49976-162336 GCA_036346035.1 Crossoptilon crossoptilon
CCGCGCCCACATCTCAGTTCGGCAGCCCCATAAGGAGTCCTCGTGCCTGTCCCCACAAGTCCGTCCTCCAGCCCCACATATGAGTCCTACAGGCCCACAACCGGGCTGCGGTGCTCTCAGGGCTCGCCCCCAAATCCCTCAAGGCCCAGCAGGCCCGCGGTCATCCAGCCCCATAAGTGAGTCCTCCAGCCGCAAATCCAAGTCCTCCAGCCCCATAACTCAGTCCTCCAGACCCTCACCCCGGTCCTCCAGCCCCACGAGTGACTCCTCCAGACCCACAACTGAGTCCTCCAGCCCCACATCCCAGTTCTCCCGCCCCACACACCAGTCTGCCAGCCCCACACCCTGGTCCATCAGCCCCACAACCCGCGTATTTCGGCAGCCCCGGTATTGCTGGAGGGGTCGGTGTCGCGGCAGCCCCACACCAAGGTCCTCCTGCCCCATAAGTGAGTCCACCAGCCCCACACCGAGGTCCTCCAGCCTCATAATTCAGTCCTCCAGCCCCACATTCAAGTCCTTCAGCCCCATAAGTGAGATCACCAGCCCCACAGCCAACTCCTCCACCCCCACACCGAGGTCCTCCAGCCCCACAAGTCAGCCTTCTAGCCCAAAAACTGAGTCCTCCATCCCCACACTGAGGTCCTCCAGGGCCGCCCCCAAGTTCTCCAGCCCCACACCCCGGACCTCCAGCACCAGAAGTGAGTCCTCCAGCCCCACATCTCACTTCTCCACCACCATAAGTGAGGTCCCTCCAGACCAATCAACCGTAGTTCCGCCCCCAGCCCCCACACCGGTGACGCTAGGAGGGAAATGGCAGGAGGAGAACGAGGGAAAATGAATCACAAGGGGAAAAGGGAAGGAAAGAAAAACGGGAAAAGGGGAAAGGGGCGGGGGAAAAAGGGATCCCACACGGGGAAAACGGGGAATGGAGGTGACAGAAAAAAGGGGAACTCAGCACGGGAAAAAGAGGGGAACTCAGCACATTGAAGAAAAAAAGCCCCACGGGAAAGCACCGTTGTGGGAAGGGTTTCCCATGAGAAGACCAGGAATAACAAGTCCTCTCCAGAACCCCACATGGGGAAACCGGGGCCCAACATCCCAGGTCCTCCAGGGACAAGGAGAGGGCCCTCCAGGGAAACATCCCAGTCCTCCAGCCCCACAAGAAGGAGGTCCTCCAAACACATCCAAGTCCTCCAGGAATAAGTGAGTCCTCCAGCCCAAAACAAAAGGCATCCCCAAAAGAAAAGGAAGGAGGAGTTCCCCAGGCCCAACAAAGGAGTCCGCCACCGGGGAAAGGAAAAAACCGAGGTCCTCCAGCCCCCACAACAAGTCCTCTAGCACGCACAAAAGCAGGACCTCCAGACCAACACCGGAGGTCCTCCAAATGCCCCACACCCACCAGTCCTCCGGGAAGTTGGAAGTGAGAAGGGAGGGGGGGGAGGAGAGGGAAAAGGGAAGGAGAAGGGAGAAAAGGAGAAAAAGGGAAAAGAAGGAGGGGAGAAGAAAGAAAAAAGAAGAAGGGAGAAGAAAAGGGGGGGAAAGGGAAAGGAGGAAGAAGGGGAAGGAGGAAGAAAAGAGGGGAAGGGAAGGAAGGAGGAGAAAAAGGAAGGAAAAGGGAAGAGGAAAGGGAGGGAAAGAAAGGGGAGGGGGGGAAAAGAGGAAGGAAGGAAGGGGAAAGGGGGAAGGGAGAGGAAAGGAAGAAAGAAAGGAGAAGGGAAGGAAGAAAAGAAAGGAGGGGAAAGAGGGGGAAAAAAAAGGGGGGAGGGGGAGAAGAAAGGGGAGGAAAGGGGGGAAGGAAGAAAGGAAAAGAAGAAAGGGGGAAAGAGAAAGGGAAGGAGGGAAAGAAGGGGAAAAAAGAAAAAAAGGGAGAGAGGAGAAAAGAAAGGAAAGGAGAGGGGGAAAAAGAAAGAGGAGGGGAGAAGGGAGCAGGAGAAAGGGGAAAAGAGAAGAGAAGAGAGGGAGGAAAGAAAGGAGGGGGAAGAAGGGGGAAAAAAGAAAAGGGAGGGAAGAAAAAGAGAGAGAGAAAGAGAGAAGGAGAAGGGAGAAAAGAAGAGGGGGAAAGAAGAAAGGAGAGAAGAGGAGAAAAAGAAGGAAGGAAGAAGGAAAGGGGAGAGGAGAAGGAAAGAGGGAAGGAGAAAGGAAGAAGGAGGGGAAAAAAGAAGGAAGGAAGAAAGGGTGAAAGGGAGGGGAGAAGAAGGGAAAAGGAGGGAGGGGAAGGGAAAAAAGAGAAAGAAGGGAAGAAGGGGAAAGGGAGAAGGAGAAGAAAGGGAGGGAAAAAAGAAAGAAAAAAAGAAAAGAGGGAAGGGGGGAAGGGAAAGGGAGAGGGAGGAGGAAGGGGGGGAAAGGAAGGAAGAAGGAAAAGGAGGAAGAGGGAAGGGGAGGAAAAAGGAAAGGGAAAAGGGAGGAGGGGGAAGGGAAAAAGGAGAGAAGAAAGAAAAAGAAGGAAGGAGAAGGGGAAGAAGGGGGAGGGGAGGAAAGAAAAGGAAAGCTGGGAAGGAAGAAGGGGGGGGGAGGAGGAGAGGGGGGAAAGAAGGGGGAAAAAAGGGGAAGAAGGAAGAAAGGAGAAAAAAAAAGGGGGGGCAAAGAAGAAGGAAGGGGGGAGGGAGGGGGAGGGGAAAAGGAGGGGAAAGAGGGGAAAGAAGAAAGGGGAGGGAAAGAAAGAAAGAGAGGGGGAAGGAAAGAAGGGAAAGGGGAAAAAAGAGGGGAAAAAAGAAGGGGAAGGGGGGGGGGAGAGGAAGAAAGAAAGGAAGGAAGAAAAAGAAAAAAGAGGAAGAAGGAGGAGGGGGGAAAAAAGGGAGGGGAAAGAAAAAGGGGAAAGAAAAAGGAGGAGAGGAAGGAAAAAAGAAGGGAAAAGGGAGGGAAAGAAAAAGGAGGAAAGAAAGGGAAGAAAGAGGAAGGGGGAAAAAGAAGGAAAAAGGAGAAGAAAAGAAAAAGGGGAGAAAAGAAAAAGAAGGGGAAAAGGGAAAGAAGGGAGGAGGGAGGAGAAAGAAAGAGAAAAGAAGGGGAAAAAAAAGAGGGGGAAGAAAAAGAGGGAGAAAAAGAAAAAAGAAAAAAGAGGAAAAAGAGGGAAAGGGAGAGAGAAGGGGAAAAAGCCAGACGAGAGGAAAGGAAAAGGGGGAAAAGAAGAAAGAAAGAGGAAGGGAAGAGGGAAGAGGAGAAAAAAGGAAGGGGAAAAAAAGGGAGAGGGAGGAAAGAAGGGAGGGAGAAAAAGGAAGAAGGAGGAGAAAAAAAAAGAGGAGAAGAAAAGGAGAAGAAAGGAAGGGAGAAAGAAGAGAGGGGGAAAGAAGAATCTTGGGGAGAAAAGAGGGGAGGGGGAAAGAAGGAAAAGAAAGGAAAGGGGAGAAGAAGAAAGAAGAAGAAAAAAAAGGGGAGGGAAAAGAAGAAGGAGAAGAAAAAAAGAAGAAAGGGAGGAGAAGGGAGGAAGGGGAAGAGGAAGAGAGGAAAGAAGGGAGAAAGAAGAAGGAAGGAAAAGAAAAGGGGGAAGAGAAAGGGGAAGGGGGGGAAGGGAAGAAGGAGAAAAGAGAGGAAAAGGGAAGAAAAGAAAGAAAAGGAAAGAGAAAGGAGAGAGGGAGGGAAAAAAAGAAGGAAAAGAGGAAGAGAAGAAGAGAAAGGGAAGAAAGGGGGGGAAAAGGGAAGAAAAGGGGGGGAGAGGGGGAAGAAGGAAGGGGAGAAGAAAAAAAGGAAAAAAGAGGGGAAAGAGAGGAAAGAGGAGAGAGGAAAAGGGGGGAAAAAAAGGGGGAGGAAAGAGAGAAGGAGTCAAACGAAGGGAAAGAGAAAAGGAAAGAGAGGAAGGGGAGAAAAGGAAAGGAAGGGGGAAGAAAAAAAGGGGAAAAAAGGGGAGGAGGGGGAAAGGAAGGGGGGAAGGGGGGGAGGGGGGAAGGGGAGAGGGGAAAAAGAAAAAAAGGGGGAGGGGGGGGGAAAAAAAAAAAGGGGGAGAAAGGAAAGGGGGGGGGGAAAAGGAGGGGAAAAGGAGAAAAAGGAAGGGGAAGAAGGGAAAGGAGAGAGGGGGGAGGGGGAAAAGGAAGGGGAGGGGGAAAAGGGGGGGAGAAGAAAAGAGGGGGGGGAAAAGAAGGGAGAAAAAGGGGGGAAGAAAAAAAAGAGGAAAGAAAGGGGGGGGGGGGGGAAAAGGGGGGGAGGAAAGGGGAAGAAGAAAAAGGGAGAAGGAAGGGGAGAGGGGAAGAGGAAGAGAAAAAAAGAGGGGAAAAGGGAAAAGGGAAAAGGGGGAAAAGAGAGAAAGGAGGGGAAGGAAAAGGAAAGAAAGGAAAGGAGGGAGGGGAAGGGAGAAAAAAAGAGAAGAAAAGGGGAGGGGGAGAGGAAGAAAAAAAGGGAAAGAGGGAAAGGAGAAAAAAGGGAAAGGGGGGGAAAGAAAGAAGGAAGAGGGAGGAGAGGAAGAAAAAAAGAGAAGAGAGGGGGGGAGGGGAAGGAAAGGGAGGAGGGGAGGGAAGAGGAAAGGGGGAGAGAAAAAGGGAGGGGAAGGAAGGGGGGGGGGAGGAAGAAAAGAGGGGGAAGAAGGAAGGAGAGAGAAGGAAAGGAGAGGAAGAGGAAAGGGGAGGAGAGGGAGGAGAGGAAAGGGAAGGGGGGGGAGGGAAGGAGGGGGGGGAAAAAGGGAGGGGAGAAAAAGGGGAGGGGAGAAGAGGAGAAGGAGGGGAGAGGGAAGGAAGAAAGGGAAAAAGAAAAGGAGAAAAGGGGGGAGAGAGAAAAGGGGAAGGAGAGAAAGAGGGGAAGAAGGGGAGGAAGAGGGGGGGGGGGAGAGGAAAAGAGAGGGGGAGAGGAAGGGAGAAGAAAGGAAGGGAGAGGGAAAAAAGGGGAAGGAAGAGGGGAGGAGGAAGAGGGGGGAGGAAAAAAAAGGGGGAAAAGAGAGGAAGAGGGGAGGGAAAAGGAAGAAAGGGAAAAAGGGGGGGAAGGAAGAAAAAAGAAGAAGGAAGGGGGAGAAGAAGAGAGAAAGAAAGGGGGAAAAGAAGAGGAGAGAAGGAGGAAGGGGAGGGAGAAGGGGAAGGGAAGGGAAAAAGGGGGGAAGGGAGGAAGAAGGGGAGAGGAGAAAGGAGGGAGGGAGAGGAGAGAGGGAAGAGGAGAAGGAGGAGGGGGGGGGGAGGGAGAGGGGGAGAGGAAGGAAGAGAGAAAAGAAAAGAAGGAAAAAAAAAAAAGGGAAGGAAAGAAAGGAAGAAAGGGGAGAAAGAAGAAGGGGGAGAGGGAAGGGAGGGGGAAGAGGAGAGGAGAAAAGAGGAAGGAAAGAGAAGAAAGGAAGGAGAGGAAGGGGAGAAGGGAGGAAAAGGGGAAGGGGAAGAGGGGGAGGAAAAAAGGAGGAAAGAAGGGGGAGAGAGAAGAGAGAGGAGGGAAAGGGAGAAGGAGGAAAGGGGGAGGAAAGAGAGGAAGAGGAGAAAGGAAAGGAAAAGAGAGGAAAGGAGAAAGAAGGAGAAAGAGGGAGAAAAGAAGGAAGGGGAAGAGGAGAGGGGGGGAAGGAAGGAAAAAAGAAGAAAAAGGAAAGAGAAGAGAGAAGAGAGGAGAAAGAAAGGAAAAGGGAGAGAAAGAGGAAAAGAGAGGAAAGGAAGAGGAGAGAGGGAGAAAAGAGGGGGAAAGGAAAGAGAGGGGAAAAAAGAAGAGAAGAGGAAAGGGGAAGAAGGGGAGGGGAGGAAGAAAAGGGGGGAGGGGGGGAAAGGAAGAAAGGGAGGGGAAGGAAAGGGGAAGGGAGAAAGAAAGGGGAAAAAAGGAGGGAAGGAAGGGAAGAGAAGGGAAAGAAAAAAGAGGAAAAGGAAAAAGGGGGGAAGAAGAAGGAAGGAAGAAGAGGGGGAAGAAGAGAAGGAAGGAGGGGGAAGAAAAAGGAGGAAAAGGGAAAAGGAAGAGAGAAAAGAGGGGGGGGGAAGGAAAGAAAAAAGGGGGGAAGAAAGGGGGAAAAGGGGAAAGGGGAGAAGAAGGAAAAAAAGGAAGAAAAGGGGGGAGAGAGGGGAAAGGGAGGAAGAGGAAGAGGAAGGAGGGAGAGAGGGAAAGGAAAGGAAAAAGGGAGGAAAGAAAAAGAAAAGGGAAGGGGAAAGGGGGGGGGGAAGGGGGAAGGAGAAAGGGGAAAAAGAGGAAGGAAGAGGGGAAAGAGGAGAGAGGGAGAGAAAAGGAGAGGGGAAGGAAAGGAAGGAAAGAGGGAAAAAAAAGAAGGGGGGAGGAGGAGAAGAAGGAGAAGGGAAGGGAGAGGAGAAAGAAAAAAGAGGAAAGGAAAAAAAGGAAAAAAAGGGGGAAAAAGGGGAAGGAGAGGAGAGAAAGAAGGGAGGGAAAAAGGGGAAAGGGGGAAGAGGGAGGGGGGAAGAGGAAGGAAAAAGGGAAGGGAGAGGGGGGGAAGGGAAGGAAAGGGAAAGGGAGGGAAAGAGGAAAGGAGGGGAAAAAAAAAAAAGAGAAAAAAAGGAGGGGAAGAGAAGGGAGGAAGGGGGGGAAAAGAAAAGGAGGGAAGGGGGGGAGAGGGGAGAAAGGAGAAGAAAAGGGAAAGGGGGAAAAAAGAAAAGAAAAAGGGGAGAAGAGGAGAAGGGGAAAAGGGGAGAGAAAAAGGGAAGAGAAAAGGGGGAAAGAAAGAAAGAAGGAAAGAGGAGAAAGGAGAAAAGGGGGAGGGGGGAAAGAAGGGAAAGGAAGAGGGAGGAAGAGAAGAAAGGGGAAGGAAAGGGGAAAAGGGGAGGGGAGAAGGGGGGAAGGGGAAAAAGGAGGGGGGGAAGGGGAAAAAGGGAAAAAAGGGGGAGGAAGAGGGAAGGAGAAGGGGAAAAGGGGAGAGGAGGGGAAAGAGGAAAGGGAGAAGGAAAGAGGGAAAGGGGGGGAGGAAGGGAGAGAAGGAGGAAAGGAAGAGAAGAAGGAAAGGGGGGGAGGGAGGAAAGGGGGAAGGGGGGGAAGAAAGGGAGAGGGAGAGGAAGAGGAAAAAAAAAAAGGGAGGGAGGGGGAAAGGAAGGAGGGGGAAGGGGGAAAGGGGGAAGAAGAAGAAGGAGAGAGGGGGAAGAAAAGAAGGGGAAAAGGGAAGGGGGGGAAAAAAGGGGGGGGAGGAGGAAGGGAAGGAGAGAGGAGAAGGAAGGGGGAGGGGGGGAATAGAAGGGGGGGGGGGGGGGGGGGGGAGGGGAAAGGGGAGGGGAAAAAAAGAAGAGGAGGAGGAAGGGAGAAAAAAAAGGAGAGGGGAAAGAAAAGGGGAAAGAGGAGAAGGGAAAGAGAAAGAGGAAAAAGAAGGAGAAAAGAGGGAAGAAAGGAGGGAAAAAAGGAGAAGGAGAGAAGAGAAGAAAAGAAGAAGGAAAAGGGGGGGGGAAGAGGGGAAAAAAGGGGAGGGAGAAGAGGAAGGGGGAAAGGGAGGGGGGGAAAAAAGAGGAAGAGGGGAAGGGAAGAGGGAAGAGAAGAAAAGGAGGGAGGAAAGGAAGAGAGGAGAAGAAAGAAGGGAAAGAAAGGGGGGAAGGAGGAAGAGAAGGAGGAAAAGAGGAAGGGAAAAAAGAGAAGGGGAAAAGAAAGGGAGAGAGAAAGAGAAAAAAAGAGAGAGGAGAAAGGGGAAAGAAGAGAAAAGGAGGGGGGGAGGAGAGAAGGGGGGGGGAGAGAGAAGGGAAAGAGGGGGGAGAGAGGGGGGGGGGGGAAAAGAGGGAAAAGGAAAAAAAAGAGAAGAAAAGGAAAAGAAGGGGGGAAAAAGAGGAGAGAAAGAGAAGAGAAAAGGAGGAAGGGAAAAGAGGGGAGGAGAAGGGAGAGGAGGAAGGGAAAAAGGGAAAAAGGAGGGGGAAGGAAGGAGAGGAGAAAAGAGGGAGAAGAAGAGGGGGGAAAGGAAGGGGAGGAGGAAAGGGAGAAAAGGAGGGAGAAAGGAGGGGAAGAGGAGGGAAAGGGAGAGGAAGAGGGGAAAAAGGAGAAAGAAGAGGGAGGGAGAGGAAGGAGAGGGGAAAAAGAAAGGAGAGAGAAAGAAAGGAAAAAGAGAGGAGAGAAAAGGGGGGGGGGAAAAGGGGGGGAGGGGGGGAGGGAAGAGAAGGGAGAGGAAAGGAGAAGAGGAGAAGGGGGAGAAAAAGGGAAAAGAGGGAGGAAAGAAAGAAGAGGGAGAAAGAGGGAGAAAAAAAGAAGAAGAGGAGGGAGGAAGGGAGGAAGAAGGAGAAGAAGGAAGGAGAGGGGAGGAAAAAGAAGGGAGGAAGAGGAGAGGAAGGGGGGAGGAGAGGGGAGGAGAGGAAGGAAAAAGGAAGGGGGGAAAGAAGAAGGAGGGAAAGGGGAGAGAAGAGAGAGAAGAGAGAAGGAAAAAGAAAAAGGGGGAAGGGGAAAAGGAAAAAAAAAGAAGAGAGAGGAAGAAAAGAGGAGGGGGGAAAGGAAGAAGGGGAAGGAGGGAAAGGAAGAAGAGAGGGAAGGGAGGAAGGGAGGAAAAAAGGAGAGGAAGGGAAAGAAAGAGGAAGGGAGAAGGGGAAGAGGGGAAGAAAGAAGAGGAGAGGAGGAAAGGAGGAGAAAAAAAGAGAGGGAGGAAAAGAGAAAAAAAGAAGAAAGGAGAGAGGAGGGGAAGGGAAAGGAGGAAAAAGAGAGGGGAAGGGGAGGAAAGGGGAGGGAAGAGGGAGGGAAGGAAAGGAGGGGAGGAGGGGGGGAAAAAAAAGGAGGGGAAAGGAGGGGGAGAGAAGGAAGAGAAAAGGGAAGGAGGGGGGAAAGAGGGAAGGGGGGAAGGAAGGAAAGAAGGGGAAAGGAAGAAAAGGGAAAAAGGAAAAGGAGGGAAAAAAAAAAAAGGAGAAAGGAAAAAAGAAAGGGAAAAGGAAAAAAAGAAGGGGAGAAGAGGGAAGAAGAGAAGAAAGAGGAAGAGGGGGAAAAAAAAAAAGGAAAGGAAAGGAGAAGGGGGAAGAAAGGAGAAGGGGAGGGGAAGGGGGGAGAGAAAGAGAAAAGGGGGGAAAGGAGAAAAAAAGGAAAGGGAAAAAGAAGAAGGGGAAAGAGGGAAAGAGAGGAAAGAGGAAAGAAGAAAAAGGAAAAAGAAAAGAAGAGGAGAGAAGAAAGAGAGAGGAGGAGGAGGAAAGGAGAGAGGAAAGAGGAGAGAAGGAAAGAAAAGAGAGAAGAAAAAGGAAGAAGGAAGGAAGGAAAGAAGGGGGGAAAAGAAGGAAAAAAGGAGGAAGGGGGGGAGGGAAAGGAAAGAGGGGAAAGGGAGGGGGGAAGGAGGGGAGGGAAGGAAAGGAAGAAGAGAAAAAGAAAGGAGGGGAAAGGGAAAAAAAAAAGGGAGGAAGAAAGAAGAAAAGGGGAGGGGAGGAAAGGAGAAGGGGAAGAAGGGGAAAGGGGAGGAAGAGGAAAAAGAAAGAAAGGGAGGGGGGGGAGGGAAAAGGAAGAGAGGGGGAAAGAGGAAAGAAGGAGGGAAAGGAAGAAAAGGGAAAAAGAAAGAAAAGGAAAGGGGGGGGGGAAGAGAAGGGAAAAGGAGAGGAGGGGGAAAGGGAAAAGAGAGAAAAAAAGGGGGAAAAGGAAAAAAGGGGAGGGGAAGGAAGGGGAAAAAAGGGGAAGGGAAGAAGAGGGAAGGAAAGGAAAGGGGAGAAGGGGGAAGGGAAGGAAGGAAGAGGAGGAGGGGGGGAGGGGGGAAAAAGGGGGGGGGAGAGGGGGGGAAAAGGGGAGAAGGGGGGGGGGGAAGGAAAGGGAAAAAAGAGGGAAAGGAAGAGAAAAAGGAAAAAAAGAGAGAGGGAGAAAAAAGAGGGGGAGAAAAGGGGAAGGAGGAAAGGGGAAGAAGGGAGGGAAGGGAAAAGGAAGGGGGAGGAGAAGAAAGGGAAGAAGAAAGAGGGAAGGAGGGAAAGGAAGGAAAGAAAGGGGGGGAAAAAAAAAAAAAGGAAAAGGGGGGGAGGGAGAGAGGAAGGGAAGGGGGGAAAGAGGGGAAAAGAAAGGGAGGGAAGGAAGAGAAAAGGAAAAAGGAGGAGAAGAAAGAGGAAAAGAAAGAGAAGGAGAGAGAAGAAGGGGAGGGGGAAGGAGGAAAAGGAAGAAGAAAGGGGAAAGGAAAGGGAGGAGGGGAGAAGAGGAGAAAAAAGGAAAAGGGGAAAGAGGGGAAAGAGGGGGAAAAAAGGAAAAAGGGGTGGAGGGGGGAAAAAGGAGGGGGAGGGGAAGGGAAAAGGAAAGGGAAGAGAAGAAAGGACGGCCTCCAAAAACCTTCTGCTCAACACAAAGCACCCGAAAAGAACAGGAAGCAGGAAACTCGGCCAGGCCGGCCGGGGGGGAAAAGGCCAGCGACGGGAGGAAGAGGAAGGGAGAGAGAAAAGGGGAAGAGAAAAGGAGGGAAAAAAAATGAGGAGGAAGGGGAAAGGAAAAAAAAGGGGGGAAGGAGAGAACGGGGAATCCCAGGTCCTCCAGCCCCAAAGAGAAGGTGCGAAAAAAAGGGAAAGAAAAGTCCTCCAGCCCCAAAAAAAGTCCTCCAGGCTCCACACCGAGGAAAAGGGTCCCAGGAAGCCGCCCCCCAAGAATCCAGGCCTCCCCCCCAGGATCCTCCAGCCCCACAGTCTCCAGCCCCACAGAGAGAGAAGGAAGCCCCAAAAGTGATTCCTCCACCCCCCTTGCCCCAGTCCTCCAGCCCCACGGGGGGCAACAGGGAGAAGGGGGAAAACAGGGGAACTCACTCACAATGGGGAACAGAGCGGAACTCGGAGGGGGGAGAACGAGGGGGGAGAACGAGGGGAACACACAACAGGGAAAACAGGGGAAGGAAGAGAGCAGGGAAAACAGGGGAACTCAGCACGGCCAAACCCGAGGTCCTCCAGCCCCACATCCGGGACCTCCAGGCCGCCACACACCGGGGAAGGTCCTCCAGCGGGCCCATGAAAAGTGAGTCCTCCAGCCGCATAGGGGATCCGAGGAGTCCATCCCCAACAACGAGGTTTCCGCCAAATAAACAGTGATGGAAAGAATGAGAATGGGGAAAAGGGGGGAAGTAATCACAACGGGGAATATTGAATTGACCAAAGTTTTCCAATACCCACATCCCAGGGAATCAAAACCGGGGAAAACGAGTAAGGATCCAGACCGGGGAACTAAGGGAGTTCCACTCACAGGCGAAGGACAAAGGGAAGAAAGAATAGGGGAGGTTTACCAGCGTGGGAAACAGTCCAGGGAAAACCCCGGGGGGAGCCGGAACTTCCGAACGGGGAAAAACGAGGGCACGAGAGACTCCCACCCCACACCGGTCCCCAGCTCACACAATCGGGTTCTGCCAGGCAGGGCACCAGGCACCACGGGCTTTTCCTTGCAACACAAGGAAGGAGGAGAAGGCTCTCAGAAAAAGTGCTCCCAGGGGCGACTCCGGCTCGCCACCACATGACTGATCAGGTTCTCAGAGCCGTGACCATCCCCCCCAGCCCAGGGAACTCCAGGCAACATGGGGACCCAAGTCCTCCAGCCCAACACCGAGGGTCCCCTCCAGGCCCCCATAAGTGGTTCTCCAGCCCCATAAGTGGTTCCCCAGCCCCACAATCAGCCCTCTTGTTCTTCACCCCAGTCCGCTCCTCCAGCCCCATAATTGAGTCCCCAGCCCCCTAAAGTCCCCACAATAAGTGAGTCCTCCAGGGCCCCACAAGTCCTCCAGGGCCCCCATCCAACTGCAGTCCTCCAGCCCCAAGATGAGTTTCCTCCAGCCCACCCATAAGAACACCAGACCTCCACACGTCCCAGTCCTCCAGCCCCACATCGAGGTCCTCCGCCCCACCCCAAGTCCTCCAGCCCCACAGGTCTGCACCAGTCCTCCAGCCCCCACATTCCAAGTCCTCCAGCCCCACTGAGTCCTCCAGCCCCCCCACACCCAGTCCCTCCAGCCCCACACACCGAGGTCCTCCAGCCCCACATCCCAGTCCTCCAGCCCCACACACCGAGCTCCTCCACCCCATAAGTCCCAGTCCTCCAGCCCCACATTGAGGTCCTCCAGCCCCACAACCAAGTCCTCCAGTCCTCCAGGCCCCCACCAGAGTCCCTCCAAACGGCCCCCAAGGTCTCCAGCCGACCCACAACCCAGTCCTCCAGCCCCCACACACTCAGGTCCTCCAGCCCCACAACTCCGCCCTCCAACCCCACCTCCCAGTCCTCCAGCGCCAGAAGTGAGTCCTCCAGCCCCACTGCCCAGTCCTCCAGCCCCACACCCCAGTCCTCCATGCCCCAGCAGCGTTCCAAGTCCTCCAGCCCCACATCCCCGTTGTCCCGCCCCACAAGTCCTCCAGCCTCACACCCCAGTCCTCCAGCCCCACACCGAGGTCCTCCTGCCCCACAGTCCAGTCCTCCAGCCGCACATCCCAGTCCTCCAGCCCCCTAAGTGAGTCCTCCAGCCCCACACCGAGGTCCTCCTCCCCATCCCAGCCTCCAGGAAACGAGTGAGTCCTCCAGCCCCACACCCTGGTCCTCCAGCCCCATAATTGAGTCCTCCAGCCCCGACATCCAGTTCGTCCAACCCAACAACTCAGTCCTCCAGCGCCACACCCCGGTCCTCCAGCCCCAAATCTCGAGTCCTACACCCACAACCGTCCTCCAGTCCTCCCACCCAGTCCCCAGCCCCACAGCCAGGAATTCTCCAGTCTGCCCAGGCCATGAAAGTCTCCAGCCCCACACTCCCAGTGAGTCCCTCCAGCCCCACGGCGAGGGGGGTCCTCCTCCATGGGGGCCCCACAAGAGTCCTCCAGCCCCACATCCAGTCCTCCGCCCCAAAAGTGAGTCCTCCAGCCCCCAACCCCATAGTGAGGTCCTCCTGCCCCCCAAGGTCCTCCTCCAGCCCCACATCCCAGTCCTCCAGCACCCCACCCCGAAAAGGTCCTCCAGCCCCACATCCGAGGTCCTCCAGGGCCCAAGGGAGTCTCCAGCCCCACATCCGAGGTCCTCCAGCCCCACCACCAGTCCTCCCAGCCCCACACCTGAAGAGTCCTCAGCCCCCCACATCACCAGGTCCTCCAGGCCCCTTCTGAAGTGAGCCTCCAGCCCCAATCCCTCCAGCCCCACATCAGAGTCCTCCAGCCCCATCACTGAGTCCCTCCAGAGGACATCCGGGGTCCTCCAGCCCCAACAAGTCCTCCAGCCCCACCAACCAAAGGTCCTCCAGCCCCACATCTCCAGTCCCCGGCCAGGACCCCCACCCGAGTCCTCCAGCCCCACCACGGGGTCCTCCAGCAACCCCCCAGCTGGTCCTCCAGCCCCACACAGTTCCAAGCCAACCTCCAGCCCACAACCCAGTCCCCAGCTCCTGCCATCAAGGTCCTCCAGGGGCCCCACATCCCAGGAGTCCTCCAGCCCCACATGCCAAAGAGTCCTCCAGCCCCACCTGCCAGTCCTCCAGGGCCGCACCAGGAGTCCTCCAGCCCCCACACCAGGGGGGGAGGTCCTCCAGCCCAAGTGAAGGGACAGGGCCCCAGCCCCAGGGAAAGGTTTTCTCCTCCCCTGAGTCCTCCAAGCCCCACATCCCAAGTCCTCCAGCCCCACCGCAGTCCTCCAGCCCCACACTCCCAGTCCTCCGCCCCCACAAGTCCTCCAGCCCCACAGCCCCAAACTCCCCAGTCCTCCAGCCCACACAGCGAGTTCCTCCAGCCCCACCGTGGTCCTCCAGCCCCAACCAAAGTCCTCCAGCCAGAGTCCCCACTTCCCAGTCCTCCTG
Source organism: Crossoptilon crossoptilon (assembly GCA_036346035.1). NCBI lineage: Eukaryota > Metazoa > Chordata > Aves > Galliformes > Phasianidae > Crossoptilon > Crossoptilon crossoptilon. Next base: position 63,514 of record JARXNR010000215.1, read on the forward strand.
CCCCATAATTGAGTCCTCCAGCCCCACACCCAGGTCTTCCAGCCCCACACCCCGGTCCTCCAGGCCCGCCCCCAAGTCCTCCAGCCCAAAACCGTGAGGTCCTCCAGCCCCACCTCCGAAGTCCTCCAGGCCCCAAAAAGTGAGTCCTCCAGCCCCCACCCAAGTCCTCAGCCCCCAACTGAGGTCCTCAGCAGGGAGAGCCCCAGCCCTCCGAAGTTCCTCCAGCCCCAATTGAGTCCTCCAGCCCCACCGAAGGTCCAGCCTCCAGAAGTCCAAGTCCTCCGCCCCAATCATCCAGTCCCCCAGCCCCACAAACCAGAGTCCTCCAGCCCCACATGAGTCCCCTCCAGCCCCAAAAACCGAGGTCCTCCAGGCCCCCCAATCCAGTCCTCCAGCCCCATAATTGGAGTCCTCCAGCCCCACAGTCCTCCAAGTCCTCCAGCCCCCCCAGTGAGTCCTCCTCCAGCCCCACAAGCCCCTAATTGAGTCCTCCAGCCCCAAAGTGAGGTTCAGTCCCCCGCCCAACAGCCGAGGTCCTCCAGCCCCAAGTGGTCCCCAGCCCCAGCCACCCCAGTCCTCCAGCCCCAAAATCCAGTCCTCCAGCCCCAAACCGAGGTCCTCCAGCCCCCAGCAAGTCCTCCAGTTCCCAGCCCACATCCCAGTCCTCCCAGCCCCAGGTGAGTCCCCAGCCCCCCAAGTCACCTCCAGGCCCCACAAGGGGTCCGCCAGCCCCCTACCTGAGTCCTCCAGCCCCAAATTGAGTCCAAAAATGGGGTCCCCCCCACCCAGTCCCCTCCAGCCCCACCGAGTCCTCCCAGCCCCACACAAGTCCTCCAGCCCCCACCCGAGGTCCTCCAGCCCCCAAGTCCTCCAAAACCCCAGCAGTCATCCAAGTTCCTCCAGCCCACACTGAGTCCTCCAGCCCCCACATCCTCCAGCCCCAGGGGAGTCCTCCAGCCCCACACAAGGGTCCTCCAGGGGGAAAACCCCAAATGAGTAAGGGTGGGACACCCCCAAGTCCTCCAGCCCCAAAGAAGGGAAGTCCTCCAGCCCCAATCCCGGGTCCCCACCCCAAACCCAGTCAAAAGGGGGGCCCCTCAGCCCCAATCCCGAGGTCCTCCAGGGGGCTGCCCCCCACCCCAGTCCTCCAGCCCTGGGGGGAAAAGGGGGGGCCCGGTGGGTCCTCCAGCCCCACATCCCGAGTCCTCCAGCCCCACCCTGGTCCTCCAGCCCCACAATGTCGCTCCAGCCCCACCCACGGGGAAAAGGCCCCAGAAAAGAGTCCTCCAGCCCCCAAAGCAGTCCTCCAGAAGGGTCCCAAGTCGAGCCCTCCAGCCCACAACGTGAAAAAGTGAGTCCTCCAGCCCCCAGGGGAAAAAGGTCCAGGCCCCCCCAGGATCCTCAAGCCCCAAAACTCCAGCCCCAATCCCAGGAAAAGCCCCATAAGGGGGAGTCCTCCAGCCCCCCACATCCAAGGTCCTCCAAGGCCCCACAACCCAGGTCCGCCCCAGCCCCACAAGTAAAAAAGTCCTCCAGCCCCACATGGGCGTCCTCCCGCCCCACAACCCCAGTCCTCCAGCCCCATAATGAGTCCTCCAGCGCCCCCAATCCCAGTCCTCCAGCCAGGTGAGTCCTCCAGCCCCACAGGGAGGTCCTCCAGCCCCAAGTCAGTCCTCCACCCACATGGAGTCCTCCAGCCAACATACCCAGTCCTCCAGCCCCACCCCGAGGTCCTCCTGCCCATTAACTGAGTCCTCCAGGCCCCACATCCAGTCCGCCAGCCCCAAACCGAAGTCCTCCAGCCCCCAAAGTCAGTCCTCCAGCCCCACAAGGGAGTCCTCCAGCCCCAAAGGAGGTCCTCCAGCCCCACCCAAGTCGGGGGAAGGGGTTCAAAAAAGGTCCTCCAGCCCCCAGCCCCACATGAGTCCTCCAGCCCCCCCCCAGGTCCTCCACCCCCACCCCTGATCTCCTCCAGCCCCATAAGGTGAGTCCCAGCCCCACCCCCCCCCACAGTCCCCAGTCCTCCAGCCCCCACAACGAGGTCCTCCAGCCCCCAGGCCCCCCCAGTCCTCCAGCCCCCGTAAGGGTCCTCCAGCCCCACCATCTTCCAGCTCCTCCAGCCCCCAGCCCAGAAGGAGGTCCTCCAGCCCCACAAGTGAGTCCTCCCGCCCCACATCCAAGGAGTCCTCCAGCCCCCAAGTGAGTTCCTCCAGCCCCCACATCCCAGTCCTCCAGCCCACCATAAGCAGGAGTCCTCCAGCCCCAAAGGAAGGAGTCCTCCAGCCCACCAAGTCCCAAAGGGTCCTCCAGCCCCATCGAGTCCTCAGGCCCCACCCCCCAGGAGTCCTCCAGCCCCCAAGAGTCTCCCCTCCCCCCCCAGGGGCCAGCCCCCTAAGGAAGTCCTCCAGCCCCCACACCCAGGTCCTCCAGCCCCCCACAATGAGTCCTCCAGCCCCCACCCCAGGGAGTCCTCCAGCCCACATCCCAGGTCCTCCAATGGGTCCAGGTCCTCCAGCCCCACATCCGAGTCCTCCAGGGCCCCCAAGTGAGTCCTCCAGCCCCACCAAGGAGTCCTCCAGCCCCACACTGGGACTGAGTCCTCCAGCCCCACAGGGGTCCTCCAGCCCCACATCCGAGTCCTCCAGGGCACCCCCCACATGAGGTCCTCCAGCCCCCAAGTGAGTCCTCCAGCCCCAACCCAGGTCCTCCCATGACACTCCACATCCCCTCCAGTCCCCCAGCCCCAGTCCTCCCACCCCCAGTCCCCAGCCCCCAACCCGAAGAGTCCTCCAGCCCCACATCCCAGTCCTCCCGCCCCACTCCGAGGTCCTCCAGTGGCCCCAAAGCCCCAAGGGAAGGAGTCCTCCAGTCCCCCACACCCATTCCTCCCCCCACATCCCCGAAAAGAGTCCTCCCAGGTCCCCCCCCCAAGTCCTCCAACCCCAGAAGAGAGTCCTCCAGCCCCACCCCCCCAGTCCTCCAGCCGCCCCACAAGTGAGTCCTCCAGCCCCACAAGGAGTCCTCCAGCCCCACATAAGTGAAGTCCCTCCAGCCCCACAAGTCTCCCTCCACACCCCAGGGAGTCCTCCAGCCCCCAATTGAGTCCTCCAGCCCCACATGAGTCCTCCAGTCCCCAATCCCAGGTCTCCCTCCCCAAGTGAGTCCTCCAGCCCACACACCGAGTCCTCCAGCCCCCGCCCAGTCCTCCAGCCCCACACCGAGGTCCTCCAGCCCCCTAAGTGAGTCCTCCAGCCCCCTAAGTGAGTCCTCCAGCCTCCCAACCCAGTCCCTCCAGCCCCATGAGTGAGTCCTCCAGCCCCACACCGAGGTCCTCCTGCCCCACACCCAGAGTCCCCCCAGCCCCCCACCAAGAGTCCTCCAGCCCCCCCAAAGTCAGTCCTCCAGCCCCCACATCCAGTCCCACCAGCCCCATAATTGAGTCCTCCAGCCCCCCACATCCCAGTCCTCCAGGCCCCAAGCCCCCCACCGAGTCCTCCAGCCCCACATCCAAGTCCTCCAGCCCCACACCCAGGTCCTCTCCAGCCCCACAATCCAGGGTCCTCCGCCCCACACCCGAGTCCTCCAGACGCCCCATAAGGGAGTCCTCCAGCCCCAGTCCCAAGTCCTCCAGTCCTCCAGCCCCACACCCCAGTCCTCCCACCCCATAAGTGAGTCCTCCAGCCCCACATCCCAGTTCTGCAGCCTCCACATGAAGGTCCTCCAGTCCTCCAGCCCCATGAAGGAGTCCTCCAGCCCCACATCGCAGGTCCTCCAGCCCCACAAGTCAGCCCTCCTGCCCCACACCTCAGTCCTCCAGCCCCCTAAGTGAGTCCGCCAGCCCCCAAGTCCCAGTCCTCCAGCCCCCATAAGTGAGTCCTCCAGCCCACAGTCTCAGTCCCCAGCCCCCAAACCCAGTCCTCCAGCCCCACAACCGAATCTGCCAGCCCCACAACCGAGGTCCTCCAACCCCACATCTCAGTCCTCCAGCCCCCTAAGTGAGTCCTCCAGCCCCACATCCGAAGTCTTCCTGCCCCACACCCAAGGTCCTCCAGGGCCACCCCCGTGTCCTCCAGCCCCATAAGAGAGTCCTCCAGCCCCACACCCAAACAGGAGGTCCTCCAGCCCCCAATGAGTCTCCCCACCCCCAGTCCTCCCACCCCCCAGCCCAATGAGTCCTCCAGCCCCAAAGTGAGTCCTCCAGCGGGGAAAAAGTCCTCCAGCCCCACGTCCAAGTCATCCAGCCCCATAAGTGAGTCCTCCAGCCCCACATCCAAGTCCTCCAGCACCGTGAGTCCTCCAGCCCCTCACCGAGGTCCTCCAGGACCCACATCGCAGTCCTCCATCCCCACATCCCAGTCCTCCCTCCCCATCCCCAGGCTCCAGTCCCCAGCCCCACCAGTGAGTCCTCCAGCCCCACATCCGAGTCCTCCAGCCCCACACAGGGGTCCCCCAGCCCCAGTGAGTCCTCCACCCCACAATCCTCCAGTCCTCCAGCCCCACACCGAGTCCTCCCACCCCACATCCCAGTCCTCCAGCCCCACATCCCTGTCCTCCAGCCCCACACATCCCGGTCCTCCAGCCCCACAACCCAGTCCTCCAGCCCCACCCCCCAGTCCTCCAGCCCCACATCCACGTCCTCCAGCCCCACACCTCCGCCAGCCCCAAAGTGAGTCCTCCAGCCCCACATCCCAGTCCTCCAGCCCCAATCGAAGTCCTCCAGCCCACATCCAGTCCTCCAACCCCATGAAGTGACTCCTCCAGCCCCACAACTGAGCCCTCCAGCCCCCACATGAGGTCCCCCCAGCCCCAAGTGAAGTCCTCCAGCCCCACACCAAGGTCCTCCAGCCCCACAATCTGAGAATTGAGTCCTCCAGCCCAAACCCCAAGTCCTCCAGCCCCCCACAAGTGGTCCTCCTCCAGCCCCACACCAAGTCCTCCAGCCAACACCCCAAGGAGTCCTCCAGCCCCACACCCATGTCCTCCAGCGCCGCCCCAGAGTCCTCCAGCCCCACACCCCAGTCCTCCAGCCCCGTAAGCGAGTCCTCCAACCCCACAACCCGGTCCTCCAGCCCCACTCAGCCCCACAGCCCCAACAGTGAGTCCTCCCAGCCCCACACACCCAGGTCCTCCAGCCCCAAGTCCCATCAGTCCTCCAGCCCCACATCCTCCAGTCCCCCCAGCCCCACCCCAAGTGAGTCCTCCAGCCCCCCACATCCCCAAGTCCTCCAGCCCCACAATGAGTCCTCCAGCCCCAGTCCTCCAGCCCCCAAGTCCTCCAGCCCCACACGCGAGTCCTCCAGCTCCACACCGAGGTCCTCCTGCCCCACATCCCAGTCCTCCTCCAGCCCCAACAGTGAGTCCTCCAGCCCACATCCCAGTCCTCCAGCCCACACCGTGAGTCCTCCAGCCCCCCCCCAAGTCCCTCCAGACTCCCCCACACAAACGGTCCTCCAGCCCCACCCCCAGAGTCCTCCAGCCCCACATCCAGTCCTCCAGCCAGCCCCACAAGTGAGTCCCCAGCCCCACATCCCAGTCCTCCAGCCCCACAGGAGTGAGTCCTCCAGCCCCCACACATCCCAGTCCTCCAGCCCCACCACAGAGAGTCCTCCAGCCCCACACAGGAGTCCTCCTCCTGCCCCAAAAGTGAGTCCTCCAGCCCCTAATGGGAGTCCTCCAGCCCCACAAGGAGTCCTCCAGCCCCCCCCACCAGTCCTCCAGCCCCCACATGAGTCCTCCAGCCCCACATCCCAGTCCTCCAGCCCCACCCCAAAGTGAGGCCTCCAGCCACCCACGAGGTCCTCCAGCCCCACATGAGTCCTCCAGCCCCACAGTGAGTCCTCCAGCCCCCACATAAGAGGTCCTCCAGCCCCACCATCCCAGTCCTCCAGCCCCAAGTGAGTCCTCCACCCCCACCCAGTCCTCCAGCCCCAAGCCTCCAGTCCTCCTCCAGCCCCCCACCAGTCCTCCAGCCCCCCACATCCGAGTCCTTCAGCCCCATAAGTGAGTCCTCCAGCCCCACATCCAGGTCCTCCAGCCCCACATCACAGTCCTCCAGCCCCATACCCATCCCCCAGTCCCCGGGTCCTCCAGCCCCATAAGTCGAGTCCTCCAGCCCCACACCACAGTGAGTCTCCTCCAGCCCCACCCAGTGACTCCTCCAGCCCCGCCCCATCCCAGGTCCTCCAGCCCCACAAGTGAGTCCTCCAGCCCCACAATGAGTCCTCCAGCCCCAAACCCGGAGTCCTCCAGCCCCCAGGGAACAGAGTCCTCCAGCCCCACCCCATAAGTGAGTCCTCCAGCCCCACAAGTGAGTCCTCCAGCCCCACTTCCCAGTCATCCAGCCCCATAAGTGAGTCCTCCAGCCCCACCAACGTGAGTCCTCCAGCCCCACAGGGAGTCCTCCAGCCCCACATAAGTCCTCCAGCCCCACACCGAGAGTCCTCCAGCCCCCACCCAGAGTCCTCCAGCCCCCACCAGTCCTCCCATCCTGGTCTCCCTCCCCACAAATCCAGTCCCCCAGCCCCACACGGGAGTCCTCCAGCCCCATAAGTGAGTCCTCCAGCCCCACACCCGAGTCCTCCAGCCCCACACCCAGGTCCTCCAGCCCCACACCCGGGGTCCTCCAGCCCCACAGGGAGTCCTCCAGCCCCACACGGGAGGTCCTCCAGCCCCCACCAAGTGAGTCCTCCAGGCCCCCTCCACCCAGGGTCCTCCAGCCCCACAGCCCAGGTCCCCAGTCCTCCAGCCCCAGGAAGGAGTTCCTCCAGCCCCACACCGGGTCCTCCAGCCCCCCATCCAGTCCTCCAGCCCCCCGTCCCAGTCTCCAGGACCCCCGCCCTCCAGCCCAACCCCCTGGGCCTCCAAGCCCCAAAGGGGTCCTCCAGCCAGCCAGGTCCCAAGCCCCAAAAGAAGGAGTCCTCCAGCCCCACAAAACCAGTCCTCCTCCAGCCCCAAAATCAGAGTTCCTCCAGAGTCCCCCAGCCCCCATGAAAAGTCCTCCAGACCCACAGAGGTCCTCCAGGCCCCACCTCCAGCCCGCCCCTCCCGACGGTCCCCCCCCATCCAGTCCTCCCAGCCCACAGGAGTCCTCCAGGCCCCCCCGAGGTCCTCAGTGAACAAAAGCCTCCAAATCGTCAGACTCCCCCCAGCCCAGCCAAGTGAGTCCTCCAGCCCTCAAGTCACGGACTTCCAGAAAAGAGTCCCTCCAGGCCCCACAGTCTCCAGGTCCTCCCCCCGAGGACACAAAAAAGCAGCCCCAAATTGCCTCCTCCAGCCCCACAACAAGTCCAGCCCCCTGCCCAACAGTCCTCCAGCCCCAACCGAAGAGTCCTCTGCAGGGGCCCCCAGCCCAAGGAGAAAGGGAAATAAGACCCTCCAGCCCCACACCCCGGTCCTCCAGAAATCCTCAGGCCCCGACAAGGACCTCCTCCCCTCCCCAGCAAAAGAGTCCTCCAGCCCCACCCCCATAAGTGAGTCCTCCAGCCCCACGTCCCAGTCCTCCCGCCCCACACCTGAGTCCTCCAGAGCTGCCCCCAAGTCCTCCAGCCCCACATCCCAGTCCTCCAGCCCCACACCAAATTCCTCCAGCCCTACATCTCAGTCCTTCAGCCCCACACCGAGGTCCTCCAGGGCCGCCCCCAAGTCCTCCAGCCCCACATCCCAGTCCTCCAGCCCCAGATTAAGTCAGCTCCATATCCAGTCCTCCAGCCCACCCCAGTCCTCCAGGCCCACTCTATCCAAGTCCTCCAGCACCCACATCCCACTCCTCCAGCCCCACATCCAAGTCCTCCAGCACCAAATCTCAGACCTCCAGCCCCACAAGGAGGGGATCCTCCCAGGCCCCCACGGAGGTCCTCCAGCCCCACACCAGCCCCCAATCCTCAGCCCCACAAGAGAAGGAGTCCTCCAGCCCCCACAGTGAGGTCCCCAGCCCCAAGTGAGTCCTCCAGCCCCACACCAGTTTCCAGGAGTCCTCCCCAGCCCACACCATCAGTCCTCCAGCCCCCAACTCACAGTCCTCCAGCCCCATAATTGAGTCCTCCAGCCCCACACCCAGTCCTCCAGCCCACACACCAGGTCCTCCAGCCCCACCAGAGCCCATCCAGCCAGGGAGGTTCCTCCACACCCATCCCCTCCAGCCCCAAAGTGAGTCCTCCAGCGCCCACAAAAACCAGTCCTCCAGCCCCACCCCAGTCCTCCAGGGGAATCTCCAGTCCTCCAGCCCCAAATCCCAGTCCTCCAGCTCCAAATCGAGGTCCTCCAGCCCACACCGAGTCCTCCACACCCAAAGGCTCTCAGCCCTCCAGCCTCCTCAGGGCCATTGAGTCCTCCAGCCCAGCCCCACACCCGAATCCTCCAGCCCCATCAGTGAGTCCTCCAGCCCCACACCTCAGTCCTCCAGCCCCACCCCCCAGTCCTCCAGCCCCGTGAGTCCTCCAGCCCCATAAACGAGTCCTCCAGCCCCACACCCGAGTCCTCCAGCCCCACACCCGAGGTCCTCCAGCCCCACAACCCAGTTCTCCAGCCCCATAAGTGAGTCCAGTCCTCCCACCCCCATCCTCCAGTCCTCCAGCCCCCACAAGTGAGTCCTCCAGCCCCACAAAAGTCCTCCAGCCCCATGAGGGAAGTGAGAGTCCTCCAGCCCCCAGTCCTCCAGCCCCCAGTGAGTCCTCCAGCCCCCCAAGTGAGTCCTCCAGCCCCACATCCAGTCCTCCAGCCCCACATCCACAGGGTCCTCCAGCCCCACAGTGAGTCCTCCAGGCCCCATAAGACCAAGTCCTCCCCCAAAAAGGTCCTCCAGGCCCGCACATCCGAGTCCTCCAGCCCCAAAAGAGTCCTCCAGCCCCACAGGAGTCCTCCCAGCCCCACACCCAGTCCTCCAGCCCCACACAAGAGGTCCTCCAGCCCCCCACAAGTGAGGTCCTCCAGCCCCACATCCCAGTCCTCCAGCCCCCACACTGGTCCTCCTCCAGCCCCACATCCCAGTTCTCCAGCCCCAAACGCCAGTCCTCCAGCCCCACACCCCAGTCCTCCAGCCCCATAAGTGAGTCCCCAGCCCCTCCAGTCCCCACAAGTCATGAGGTCCTCCAGCCCCACATGAGGTCCTCCAGCCCCAGAAAGTCACAGTCCCACCAGCCCCACACCCCATTGGGGTCCTCCAGCCCCCACATCCCAGTCCTCCAGGGCCAACCCCACAGTCCTCCCCCCCCTCCCAGTCTCCAGTCCCCCCCCACAAGAGGTCCTCCAGCCCCACATCTGAGTTCTCCAGCCCCACATCCAGTCAGTCCTCCAGGGCCCACCCCAAGTGAGTCCTCCAGCCCCAAATCCCAGTCCTCCAGCCCCACAACAGAGTCCTCCAGCACCATAACATCCCAGCCCCAGCCTCGCATAAATGAGTCCTCCAGCCCCACTTCCCTGGTCCTCCAGCCCCATAAGTGAAACCTCCAGCCCCACACCCCGGCCCTCCAGCCCCAGAAGTGAGTCCTCCAGTCCCACACCCGAGACCTCCAGCCTCACCCAAAGTGAGTCCTCCAGCCCCCACAATGTCCCCCAGTCCTCAGGGTCCTCCAGCCCCACAGAGGTCCCCAGCCCCACCCCAAGTGAGTCCTCCAGCACCCCCACACCCCAGTCCTCCAGCCCCCACACCAGTGAGTCCTCCAGCCCCAAGTGAGTCCTCGTCCCCCCAAGTGAGTTCTCCAGCCCCACTTCCCAGTCCTCCAGCCCCATAAGTGAGTCCTCCAGCCCCATAAGAGATTCCTCCAGTCCCACATCCCAGTCCTCCAGCCCCATAAGTGAGTTCTCCAGCCCCACAAGCCTGCCCTCCAGCCCCACATGAGTCCCTCCAGTCCCCCCAGCCCCCATTCAGTCCTCCAGCCCCACACCCTCCGAGTCCTCCAGCCCCACCCAAGTGAGTCCTCCAGCCCCCATCCCAGTCCTCCAGCCCCTTAAGTGAGTCCTCCAGCCCCACGTCCAAGTCATCCAGCACCATAAGTGAGTCCTCCAGCCCCACATCCCAGTCTTCCAGGCCCAGAATTGAGTCCTCCAGCCCCACACCAAGGTCCTCCAGCTCCGTCAAGTGAGACCTCCAGCCCTACGCCGAGGTCCTCCAGCCCCAGAATTGAGTCCTCCAGCCCCACAGTCCTCCAGCCCCAGAAGTGAGTCCTCCAGCCCCACATCCGAGGTCCTCCAGCCCCACACCCAAGGTCCTCCAGCCCCCAAAAAGTCCTCCAGCCCCCACATGCCCAGTCCTCCAGTGCCCCACCCCAATCCAAGAGTCCTCCAGTCCCCCACACATCCCAGTCCTCCAACCCACATCCCAGTCCTCCAGCCCCAAATCCATGTTCTCCAGCCCCCCCCCATAACCCAGTCCTCCAGCCCCACATGTGAGTCCTCCAGCCCCACTGCCCGGTCCTCCAGCCCCACATGTGAGTCCTCCAGCCCCACTGCCCGGTCCTCCAGCCCCACATGTGAGTCCTCCAGCCCCACGCCGAGGTCCTCCAGCCCCATCCCAGTCCCCCAGCCCCATCCCAGTCCTCCACCCCCCCATAAGTGAGTCCTCCCCCCCAAACCCAGTCCCCAGAGTCCTCCCAACTGAGTCCTCCAGCCCCACATCCCAGTCCTCCAGCCCCATACGCGAGACCTCCAGCCCCACACCAAGTGCTCCAGCCCCACACCCGAGGTCCTCCTGCCCCACATCCCAGTCCTCCAGCCCCACAGTCCTCGAGCCCCACACACCGAGCTCCTCCAGCCCTAAATCCATGTTCTCCAACCCTGTGAGTGAGTCCTCCAGCCAAACACCTCAGTTCCTCCTGCCCCACACCGCGGTCCACCAGACCCACACCCAGGTCCTCCAGCCCCATAAGTGAGTCCTCCAACCCCACACCGAGGTCCTCCAGCCCCACAATTGAATCCTCCAGCCACACACCTCAATTCTCCAGCCCCATAAGTGAGTCCACCAGCCCCAAATCCAAGTCCTCCAGCCTGACACCAACATCTTCCAGCCCCACATCCAGGTCCACCAGCCCCACAAGTCAGCCCTCCAGCTCCCCATCTCAGTCCTCCAGCCCCACATCTCACTTCTCCAGCATTATAAGCGAGTCCGCCAGCCCCACACCATGGTCCTCCAGACCCATAAGTGAGTCCTCCAGCCCAACATCCAAGTCCTCCAGCCCCACACAGAGGTCCCCCAGCTGCACGCACAGGTCCTCCAGCCCCACACTGAGGTCCTCCAGGCTTGCCCCCGAGTCCGCCAGCCCCCCACCCAGGTCCTTCAGCCCCACATCCCAGCCCTCCCGCCCCACACTGAGGTCCCTCGGAGGGAAAAGGCAGGAGGAAAACGAGGGAAAAGGAATTTCCCAGGAAAAAAAGGCAGGCGGAGAACGAGGGAAAATGAATTCACAAGGAGGAAAAGGGAAGGAATTGCCAAGGAGGAAAAGGGAAGGAGGGGAACGGGGGAAAGGGAACTGCTAAAGGGGAAAAGGGGGAGTCCTCCAGGGGAAAAGGGAACTGCCCCAAGGGGTCCTCCAGAGGGAACAGGGGAAAGGGGGGGGCCCCACCAAGTCCTCACAGGCCCCTCCAGGGAAAAAACCCACAAGAGAAAAGGAGTCCTCCACCCCAGGGGAAAAGGTGGTCCTCCAGCCCCACAGTCCTCCAGAGGGAACTGGAATTCCAAGGGGGAATGCCCCAGGGGAAAAGGGAATGCCAGGGTCCTCCAGGGGGAAAAGTGAGTCCTCCAGCCCCACAGGGGAGAATCAGGGTCCTCCAGGGAACTAGCCCAGGGGGAAAAAAAAGAGGGAAACTGCCAAGGGGGAAAAAGGGGAAGTCCTCCAGCCCCAAAGGGGGGGCCCCACAGGGAAGTGAGAACCTCCAGCCCCAAAAGGGGAAACCAGGGGAACTGCCACAAGGTCCTCCAGCCCCCAAAGAAGGAGGAGAATCCCTCAGGCCCTGCCACAGGAGAAAAAAAAGGAGGTCCTCAGGGGGCCCCAAATCCCAGGAAGGTCCCAGCCCCAAAAGCCAGTCCTCCAATTGCCAAGGGGAAAAAAAGGGAACTCCAGCCCAGAAAAAGGGGGAAGTCCTGCCAGCCCCAAAAGGGGGTCCTCAAAAAGGGAAAAGAACTGCCAAGGGTCCCCAGCCCCCAAAAAGGTCCTCAAACAGGCCGAGGTCCTCCAGGCCCCACAACCCAAGTCCTCCAGCCCCAAGGGAGTCCCCCAGCCCCAAAAGGGGCCAAAAAGGCACGCCCCCCAAGTCCTCCAGCCCCCCAGTGAGTCCTCCAGCCCCAACCGGTCCTCCAGGGCCCCCACCCCAGGGGAAAAAGCCCCCAAGCCGAGTCCTCCAGCCCCACACCCAAGTCCTCCAGCCCCACACACAGAAGGAGTCCTCCAGCCCCTTAGGAATCCCAGTCCTCCAGCCCCACCTCCGAGTCCTCCACCCCCACCAGCGAGTCCTCCAGCCCCACCGGGCCCCCAAAGTCCTCCTGCCCCACACCGATGTCCTCCAGCCCGGGGAAAGTCTGGGTCCCCCCAGCCCCACTCCTCCAGCTTCCTCCAGCCCCCCCCCCAGGAGGTCCTCCACCCCCCACGAGGTCCTCCAGGCCCCCCTTCCAAGTCTCCCCCCAGGAAAAAGACCCCAAAGGAGTCCTCCAGTCCCCACCACATCCGAAGGTCCTCCAGAACCCCAAAAGTGAGTCCTCCAGCCCCAAAAGCAGTCCTCCAGCCCCAGGGGTCCCAGACCTCCCAGCCCCCAAAACTCCAGAGGGTCCTCCACCACCCAAGGGGGAAAAGGCAGGAGCTGTCCTCCAGCCCCAAAGGAGTCCTCCAGCCCCCACAAAAGGGCCCCAAAAGGAGTCCTCAGCCCCACACCCAGAGTCCTCCAGCCCCAAAAAGGGTCAGTCCCCAGCCCACAAAGGGAGTCCCCAAAGGGCCCCAATCCAGGGGTCCTCCAGGGGCCCCAAATCCCAGTCCTCCAGCCCCAACCCAGTCCTCCAGCCCCACACAGGGGAGTCCTCCAGCCCCACAGCCAGTCCTCCACGGCCCAAAAGACCTAAAAGAAGCCCCCAAGGTCCTCCAGCCCCACCCGAGGAGCCTCCAGAGGCCCCAAAAGGAGTCCTCCAGGAGCCCCAAAAGGGCCCCCAACTCCTCCATCCCGAAAAGAGCCTCCAGCCCCAAGCCCAAAACTCCACCTCCCAGCCGGGGCCCCACATCCTCCAGTGGTCCTCCAGCCCCCAAAAGGCAGGGGTTCCCCCAGCCCCACAGGGTCCCCAGAACAGGGGGGCCCAGCCCACCTCAGTCCTCCAGCCCCAGCCAGTCCAAGTCCTCCAGCCCCACAAGTGAGTCCTCCAGCCCCCACATCTCCAGTCCTCCAGCCCAAAACCTGAGTCCCCTCCAGCCCCCCAAAATCCCCAGTCCTCCAGCCCCACAAGTGGGTCCTCCAGCCCCATAAGTGAGTCCTCCAGCCCCACACCAAGCTCCTCCAGCCCCACATCTCAGTCCTCCAGCCCCACACTGAGGTCCTCCAATCCCCAGGGGAAGTCCTCCAGCCCCAAATGTAAGTCCTCCAGCCCCACACCCCAGTCCTCCACCGCCGCCCCATAGTCCTCCAGCCCCACACCCCAGTCCTCCAGCCCCAGGAGTGAGACCTCCCACCCCACATCCAAGTCCTCCCGCCACACACTGAGGTCCTCCAACTCCACACCCAACCCAGCCCCACGAGTCTGCAGCCCCCCAACCCAGGTCCTCCAAGTCCTCCAGCCCCGCCCCAAGGTCCTCCAGTCCCCCCCCCAACTCCTCCCCCCCAAGTGGGCCCCTCATCCAGTCCTCCAGCCCACCCCCAGGTCCTCCAGCCCCATAAGGGAGTCCCTCCACAAGCAGTCCTCACCCCCAAGTCCTCCAGCCCCACACCCCAGTCCTCCAGCCCCACGAGCGAGTCCTCCAGCCCCACTAGCGAGTCCTCCAGCCCCACGAGCGAGTCCTCCAGCCCCACTCGCGAGCCCTCCAGCCCCACAAGTCGGTCCCCAGCCCCCATAAGGAGTCCTCCAGCCCCACCCAGGTCCTCCAGCCCCACATCTCAGTCCTCCAGCCCCACATGTGAGTCCTCCAGCCCCACAAGTGAGTCCTCCAGCCCCACACCGAGGTCCTCCAGCACCCACCCGAGTCCTCCCCCCCACATCGGAGTCCTCCAGCCCCACATCCAGTCCTCCAGCCCCACACCCCATCCTCCAGCACATCCAAGTCCCCACAGCCCCACAACCAAGGAGTCCTCCAGCCCCATCAAGGTCCTCCAGCCCCAAACCCAGTTCCTCAGTCCTCCAGCCCCAACCGAGGAGTCCCCCAGCCCCCATCCAGCCCTCCAGCCCCACAAGTGAGTCCTCCAGGGCCACCCCCAAGTCACCCTCCAGCCATCCAAGTGAGTCCTCCAAGGAAAGGTCCTCCAGCCACACAAAAGAGTCCTCCCGCCCCACATCTCAGGTCTCCAGACCCATAAGTGGAGGAAAAGTCCTCCAGAAAAAGGGGAAGTCGAGTCCCCAGCCACATCCCAAAGGTCCAGAGTCCTCCCGCCCCATAAGTGGGTCCTCCTGCCCCACAAGTAGGTCCTCCAGCCCCTACATCCCAGTCCTCCAGCCCCATACGTGAGTCCTCCCGCCCCACACTGAGGTCCTCCACAGCCGCACCCGAGTCCTCCAGCCCCACATCCCAGTCCCCCAGCCCCACACCTCGGGCCTCCAGCCCCACAAAAGAGAGTCCTCCAGCCCCAGGGAAGTGAGGTCCTCCAGCCCCCCCACAAGTAAGTCCTCCACCCCACATCCCAGTTCCTCCAGCCCCACAAGAGAGTGAGTCCTCCACCCCCAGCCCACCCAGGTCCTCCAGCCCCAAGGATCCCAGTCCTCCAGACCCCAAAGTGAGTACCCCAGCCCCACAACCCCAGTCCTCCAGCCCCCTCCAGCCCCCACACCCCAGTCCTCCAGCCCCACAAGTGAGTCCTCCATCCCACATCCCAGTCCTCCAGCCCCACCACCCCGTCCTCCAGCCCCAAAAGTGAGTCCTCCAGCCCCACACCTCAGTCCTCCAGCCCCACACCAAGGTCCTCCAGCCCCACATCCCAGTTCTCCAGCCCCCTAAATGAGTCCTCCAGCCCCACATCCCAGTCCTCCAGCCCTTAATTGAGTCCTCCTGCCCCACACCCGACGTCCTCCAGACCGCCCCCAAGTCCTTCAGCCCCACATTCGAGGTCCTCCAGCCCCACAAGTGCCTCCAGCCCCATAAGGGAGTCCCCCAGCCGCACACCCAAGTCCTCCAGCCCCATAAGTGAGTCGTCCAGCCCCACCCCCAGTCCTCCAGCCCCATCACAGGAGTCCTCCAGCCCCACACCCAGTCCTCCAGCCCCACAAGCCAGTCCTCCAGCCCCACAATCCAGTCCTCCAGCCCCACACCGAGTCCTACAGCCCCAAATCACATCCTCCAGCCAATGAACATTTCATAAAGGTCCTCCAGCCCCACATTAAGATCCCCTCCTCCGAAAGTGAAGCGAGGACCCACATTGGGAGAGTCCTCCAGCCCCACAGGAAGAGAGTCCTCCAGCCCCCCCCGTGTCGTCCTCCTCCGCCCCATCAGGTCCTCCAGCAAGGAGTCCTCCGCCCCACAGAGAGAGAGAGAGTCCTTCCCCACTGGCCTCCAGCTCTTCACATGGGTCCAGGAGAGAGGCCAGCCAGGCCCCACCCCTTCCAGCCAGCCCACACTGAATCCTCTCAGCCCCTGTGCTCCCCAGTCCTCCAGCCCCACTCCCAGGCTCCTCCGCCCCACATGACTGATCCTCCCAGGGGCCGTGACTCAGCAGTTCCCATACAACATCCCAGTTCTCAGCCCCACACTGAGGTCCTCCAGCCCCATAAGTGAGTCCTCCAGCCCCACACCCCAGTCCTCCAGGGCCAACCCCAAGTTGTCCAGCCCCACACCTCAGTCCTCCAGCACCACACCAAGGTCCTCCAGCTGCATAACTGAGTCCTCCAGCCCCACAAGAGAGTCCTCCAGGGCCACCCCAAGTCTTCCAGCCCCATCTCCAAGGTCCTCCAGCCGGACAAGAGAGTTCCTCCAACCCACAAATGAGTCCTCCAGCCCCACACCCCAGGTCCTCAAGGGCCGCCTCCAAGTCCTCCAGCGCCACATCGAGGTCCTCCAGCCCCACAAGTGAGTCCTCCAGCCCCACACCGAGGTCCTCCAGGCCCACATCCCAGCCCTCCAGCCCCACACCCGAGTCCTCCTGCCCCACACCCAGGTCCTCCTGCCCCACACCCAGGTCCTCCAGGGCCACCCCAAGTCCTCCCGCACCACATCCCAGTCCTCCAGCCCCACACCAAGGTCCTACAGCCGCATAACTGAGTCCTCCAGCCCCACACCCGAGTCCTCCAGCCCCCTAAGTGAGTCCTCCAGCCCCACATGAAATGGCGGCTATTGGCGACCTGCTCCCAAAGCTCCGCTCCGAATGTAACGCCTCCTATTTCTTCCACGGCAACTCGAAGAGCACTGCAAGAGGAAATGCTCAGCTGCTGCTTTTCCCACATCCCAGTCCTCCAGCCCCACATTCCACTCCTCCAGCACCGTGAGTCCTCCAGCCCCAGATCCGAGTCCTCCAGCCCCATAACCGAGTCCTCCAGCCCCACCACCCAGTCCTCCAGCCCCACTAGCCAGTCCTCCAGCCCCACCTCAGTCCTCCAGCCCCACATTCGTGTCCTCCAGCCCCACACCAAGTCCTCCAGCCCACAGTCCGAGTCCTCCAGAAATCCCCCAAGGGCCCCCCCACCATGGTAGAGGGAGTCCTCCCGCCCCACATCTCAGTCCTCCTCCTCCAGCCCCACATCCCCGTCCCCCAGCCCCTTAAATGAGTCCTCCAGCCCCACACCCAGGTCCTCCAGCCCCACGTACCCAGGTTCTCCAGCCCCATAAGTGAGTCCTCCAGCCCCACACCTCAGCCCTCCAGCCCCACACCAAGTCCTCCAGCCCCACACTCCAGTCCTCCAGCCCCAAAGTGGTCCTCCAGCCCCACATGCCCAGTCCTCCAGCCCCCCACCAGGGGGTCCTCCAGCCCCACATCCCAGATCCTCCAGCCCACACCCGAGGGGTCCTCCAGCCCCCACAAGTCCTCCAGCCCCCACACCCAGTCTCCAGCCCACACCCCAAGGTCCTCCAGCCCCATAAGGAGTCCTCCAGCCCCATGGGGGGAGGTCCAAGTCCCCAGTCCTCCAGCCACTCCCCCCAGTCCTCCAGCCCCACACCGTGGTCCTCCAGCCCCACAACTCCGAGTCCTCCAGCCCCATCCCCAGGTCCTCCCAGCCCCAGCCGTAAGGTGAGGTCCTCCAGCCCCCAAAGGAAAGTCCTCCTCCCACACTTGAGAGGTCCCCGGTCCACACCAAAAGGTCCTCCAGGGGAATCCCCAGTCCTCCTCAGGGAAAAGGAGCCCTCCGTCCCCCTCCAGCCCATTGAGTCCTCCAGCCCTTCGGGGGCCTCCAAGGGGACAAAGTCAAAGCCCAGAATAAGAGGCCCTCACAGCCAGGAATGAGTCCTCCAGCCCCCCAGTCCTCCAGGGCCCCTAAGGAGTCCTTCCAGGGAGCGGGGGGAAAAAGGGGGACCTCCATGAATAAGGGGAAACAGGGGAAAAGGGGGGAAAGACCAGGAACCCAGCCCCAGATCCGAGGTCCCTCCAGGCCCGAAGGACAGTCCTCCAAGGCGGGGGCCCCAGCATTCATCCTCCGGGGAAAAGAGGGGAAACGAAAGGTCCTCCAGGGGAAAAGGGGGGAAAAGCCTCCAGGGGGAAAACGGGGAAAAGGCGGGGAAAAGGGGGGAAAAAGTCAGGCCTCCAGGGGAAAAAAGGGACCCCCAAGTGAGTCCTCCAGGGGGAAAATCCACAATCTCCGCCCCACAAAAGGGGGGAAAAGGCGGGGAAAAGCAGCCGGGAAAAAGGTGGGGAAAAGGGGGGGAAAGCGGAAAAGGCGGGGACAAGGCGGGGGAAAAGGCGGGGAAAAAGGCGGGAAAAGTCTCAGCCCCCCAGGGTCCTCCAGGGGGGAAAAGGGATCAAGTCCTCCGGGGGGAAAAGGCCTCCAGGCGGGGAAAAAGGCAGCCCCAAAAGTCCGGGGAAAAGGGGGTCCTCCAGGGGAAAACAGGCGGGGAAAAGGCGGGGAAAAGGCGGGGAAAAGCGGGGGAGGGGAAAGGCGGGAAAAAGCGGGGAAGGAGAAGCTGGGGGAAAAGTCCTCCAGGGAAAAATCCCGGGGAAAGCCCCCTATCCGGGGCCAGGCGGGGCCCACAAAGGAAAAAAAGGCGGGGGAAACCAAGGTCCTCGAGGAAAAGGAAAGTCCCCCCCCTCAGGGAGCCAGGAGTCCTCCAAAGAAGGAACCATCCAGTCCCTCCAAAGGGAGGGGGAGGGAAGGAAACGGGGAAAAGGGAGGCGGGGAAAAGGAGAGCCCCCCGGGGGAAAAAGAGGACGCCCCCAAGGGGGGAGCGAGGGAGGGAGGCCCCAAACGGGGGGGGAAAAGGCAGGAAGGAAAAGGAGGGGAGGACAGAAAAGCAGCGGGGAAAGGGGAAAAGGAAGGGGAAAAGGCCTCCAGGCGGGGAAAAAGGAAAAGGGAAGGGAAGGGGAAAACAGGGGAAAAGGTAGGCCTCACAGCGGGCAACATGAGGGAACAGAGGGCCAGGACCCACAGAAGGGAAAGCCAAAAGGGATTGCCCAGGGAAAAACCAAAGTCCCCAACACCGGGTCCTCCAGCCCCCCACGAGGTCCTCCAGCCCAGCCCAAAGGACTGGGAAAAGGGGCCACCCACAGGGAACAGGAGTGCCTCAGCCCCAGGGAAACCAGTCCTCCAGCCCCACGCCCCGAGTCCTCCAGAAAGCAGGGTCCTCCAGCCCCACACCAAGTGGTCCTCCAGCCCACATCCGAGTGTCCTCCAGGAACCCCACCCACGAGTCCTCCAGCCCACATCCAGTCCTCCAACCCCAGTGAGTCCTCCAGCCCAAAGGGAAGTCCTCCAGCCCCACATCTCCCAGGTCCTCCAGCCCCAAAAAGTCCTCCAGCCCCACATCCAGTCCCCAGCCCCAAATGGGTCCTCCAGCCCACAAAAGGGAAGTCCTCCAGCCCCACAGGAGGAATTGAGAAAAAAAGGCCCCAGCCACAGGATCCCTCCAGCCCCAAAAGGAGTCCTCCAGGAAACATCCGAGTCCTCCAGCCCCCAGTCAGCAGGGGAGTCCTCCAGCCCCACACCGAGGTCCTCCAGCCCCACACCGAGGTCCTCCCGCCCCACACCCAGGTCCTCCCGCCCCACAAGTGAGTCCTCCAGCCCCACATCCCGGTCCTCCAGCCCCACACCAAGATCCTCCAGCCCCATAAGGGAGTCCTCCAGCCCCAGAGAAACCAGTCCTCCAGCCCCAAGTCGCCAGTCCCCAGCCCACCAGTGAATCCAGCCATCCTCCAGCCCCACGATCCGGTCCTCCAGCCCCATAAGTGAGTCCTCCAGCCCCAAAATTCAAAGTCCTCCAGCCCCCAAAGGAGTCCTCCAGCCCAAAGGTCCTCCAGTCCCCCCGAAGGGAGTCCTCCAGCCCCACAAAGTGAGTCCTCCAGCCCCACCAGGAGTCCTCCGCCCCAAATTGAGTCCTCCAGCCCCACATCCCAGTCGGGAAAGGGGCCCCAAGTGAGTCCTCCAGCCCCCGAGAGAGGTCCTCCAGCCCCCAAATCTCAGTCCTCCAGCCCCACACCGAGGTCCTCCAGCCCCATAATTGAGTCCTGCAGCCCCACATCCCACTCCTCCAGCCCCACACCCAGGTCCTCCAGCCCCTCAAGTGAGTCCTCCTGCCCCACACCCCAGTCCGCCTCCAGCCTCCAGCAAAGTGAAGTCCTCCAGCCCCACATCCAGTCCCCAAAAGGGCAGCCAGGTCCTCCAGCCCCAACCAGTCCTCCAGCCCATAACCGGTCAGTCCTCCAGCCCCATAAGTGAGCCCTCCAGCCCCAGAAGTGAGTCCTCCAGCCCCACACCGAGTCCTCCAGCCCCACATCCCAGTCCTCCAGCCCCACCCCCGAGTCCTCCAGGGCCACCACCAGGTCCTCCAGCCCCACACCCGGGGTCCTCCAGTCCCATAAGTGAGTCCTCCAACCCCACATCCCAGTTCTCCAGTACCATAAGTGAGTCCTCCCGCCCCACACCCAGGTCCTCCAGTCCCCATAAGGCAAGTCCTCCAGCCCCAAAAGTGAGAGTCCTCCAGCCCCCACCCAAGTCCTCCAGCCCCACATCCTGGGTCCTCCAGCCCACATCCCAAGTCCTCCAGCCCCACAAAAGGAAGTCCTCCAGCCCCACATCCCAAGGTCCTCCAGCCCCACCGCCTCAGTCCTCCAGCCCATAATTGAGTCCTCCAGCCCACACCGAGGTCCTCAGCCCACATCTCAGTCCTCCAGTCCTCCCAGCCCACAAGTGAGTCCTCCAGCCCCACACCGAAGGTCCTAAATGGAGTCCTCCCCCCACATCCAAGTCCCAGCCCAGCCCCACACTCCAGTCCTCCAGCCCCACACCCCAGTCCTCCAGCCCCCCATAACCGAGGTCCTCCAGCCCCCATCAAGTCCTCCAGCCCCACAGTGAGTCCTCCAGCCCCAAACGAGTTCAGTCCCAGCCCCATAATCCCGAAGTCCTCCAGCCCCACAGGAGAGTCCCCCAGCCCCACCCCAATGAGTCCTCCAGCCCCCATCCATCCCCAGCCCCACCTCCAGCCCCACACCGAGGTCCTCCAGCCCCAATCCCCAGCCCCAAAAGTGAGTCCTCCAGACCCACATCCCAGTCCTCCATGCCCCCAACCCAGTCCTCCGCCCCACAAAGGGTCCTCCAGCCCACATCCCAAGTCCTCCAGCCCCACAGTGAGTCCCAAAAGCCCAGCCCACAAATCTCAGTCCTCCGTGCCCCAAGTGAGTCCTCCAGGGCCCCACATCCCAGTCCTCCATGGTCCTGCCCCAAAGTCAAGTCCCAGCCCCCAGTCCAGTCCTCCAGCCCCACACCCAGGTCCGCCAACCCGATATTGAGTCCACAAGCCCCACACCCGAGGTCCTCCTGCCCCACATCCCAGTCCTCCAGCCCCACACCGAGGTCCTCCAGCCCCATACAGTCCAGTCCTCCAGCCCCAATCCCCCAGA
This sequence comes from Crossoptilon crossoptilon, assembly GCA_036346035.1. Taxonomy (NCBI): domain Eukaryota; kingdom Metazoa; phylum Chordata; class Aves; order Galliformes; family Phasianidae; genus Crossoptilon; species Crossoptilon crossoptilon. The sequence continues at coordinate 84,664 of JARXNR010000215.1, forward strand.
GTCCTCCAGCCCCAAGTGAGTCCTCCAGCCCCACGGATCAATCCAGTCCTCCAGCCCCACCCTAAGTGAGTCCTCCAGCCCCACATCCATGTCCTCCAGCCCCATAAGTGAGTCCTCCAGCCCAGCAAGAGGTCCTCCAGCCCCACATTCCAGCCCTCCAGCCCCAATGAGTCCTCCCGCCCCACACCCGAGGTCCTCCTGCCCCACAGCCGAGGTCCTCCAAGGGGCCCCGGAGGAGTCCTCCAGCCCCACGAAGGTCCTCCAGTCCCCGAACAGTCCTCAGGGTCCACCCCCAGTGAGTCCTCCAGCCCATCCCGAGTCCTCCAGCCCCACACCCAGTCCTCCAGCCCCACAGTGAGGTCCCCCCCACACCAAGTCCTCCAGACCCACATCCCAGACCTCCACCCCACAATTTAGTCCTCCAGCCCCACATCCCGAGGTCCTCCAGCCCCACATCCCAGTCCTCCAGCCCACACCCAGTCCTCCAGCCCCACAAGCAGTCCTCAAGCCCCAAATCCCAGGTCCTCCTCCAGGAGGAAAGAGGTCCTCCAGCCCCACGGAAGTGCCCAGTCCTCCAGCCCCCAAAGGAAGGAGGTCCTCCAGCCCCACATCCAGAAGTCCTCCAGCCCCTCACTGAGAGCTCCTCACAGCCCAGGTAAACGAAACTCAGTCCTCCAGCCCACATTTCCCAGTCCTCCAGCCCCATAATGAGTCCTCCAGCCCACAACCCCACCATCCAGTCCTCCAGCCCCACAAGGAGTCCTCCAGCCCCCAGGAACGGAAAAGGGAAAGTCCTCCAGGCCCCATAAAGGCAGTCCAGGCCACCCCCATCCCCCGAGGTCCTCCAGCCCCAAAGTGAGTCCTCCAGCCCCACTAAGGATCCCTCCTCCAGCCCCAAATCCTGGGTCCTCCAGCCCCCACATCCCAGCTCCAGGGCCCCACAGGGTCCTCCAGCAGGTCCATCCAACAGCCCTAAAAATCCAGTCGGGCCCCAAGCACCCCACAAGTGAAGTCCTCCAGCCCCACAAGAGGTCCTCCAGGGAAGGATCAGTGAGTCCTCCAGCCCCCCAGCAGGTCCTACAGTCCTCCACCCCCAGAGGTCCTCCAGTCCCAGCCCAACCCAGTCCTCCAGCCCCCACACCGAGTCCTCCAGCCCCCACATCCCCAGTCCTCCAGCCCCAAAACACCGTCCTCCAGCCCCACAACGAGCTCATCCAGGGGCCCCAAATGGTCCTCCAGCCCCACCCCAAGTTCAGTCCAAGCCCCAGCCACCGAGGAGTCCTCCAGCCCACAAGCGAGTCCTCCAGCCCCACATCCCAGTCCTCCAGCCCCACAGGGGTGTCCTCCAGCCCACATCCAGAGTCCTCCAGCCCCAAGTGAGTCCTCCAGCCACACCCAGTCCCTCCAGCCCAAAGAGTCCTCCAGCCCCACACATTGGTCCTCCAGCCCAACACCAAGGTCCTCCAGCCCAAGGAACATCCAGGTCCTCCAGCCCCATAAGTGAGTCCTCCAGCCCCACATCCCAGTCCTCCACCCCACACCAGAGTCCTCCAGCCCGCCCCCCCAGTCCTCCAGCCCCATAATGTGAGTCTCCAGCCCCACATCACAGCCCTCCAGCCCCACAGTCCAAAAACCCCAGTCCTCCAGCCCCACAAGGGAGTCCTCCAGCCCCACATCCCAGGTCCTCCAGCCCACAACGGGGTCCTCCAGCCCCACACAGAGGTCCTCCACCCCAAATCCCAGTCCTCCAACCCAATCTCAGTCCTCCAGCCCCAGGAATCCCAGAGGTCCTCCAGGGCCACCCAGTGGTCCTCCAGCCCCACAAGGGAGGGAGTCCGAAGGAGGACCCAGTGAGTCCTCCCCCCACAAGTCAGTCCTCCAGCCCCAAATGGAAAAAGGTCCCCAGCCCCAAACCGTGGTCCTCCAGCCCCCAAGTCCTCCAGCCCCCCCACACTGAGGTCCTCCAGGCCCCAAAAAAAGTGAGTCCTCCAGCCCCACAGCACCCCAGTCCTCCAGCATCCCAACATCCCAGTCCTCCAGCCCCATAACAGAGTCCTCCAGCCCCACATCTCAGTTCCCAGCCCCACCTCCCAGTCCTCCTGTCCCACACCGAAGTTCTCCAGCCCCACACCAAAGTCCTCCTGCCCCAGAAGTCAACCGACCAGCCCCACACCCGAGTCCTCCAGCCCCATATCCAGGTCCTCCAGCACCATAAGTGAGTCCTCCAGCCCCACATCCCAGTCCTCCAGCCGCACACCTGAGTCCTCCAGCTCCCCACCTCAATCCTCTAGCCCCACATCCAGGTCCCCCAGCCCCACAAGTGAGTCCTCCAGCCCCACAAGTGAGTCCTCCAGCCCCACACAGAGGTCCTCCAGGGCCACCCCCAAGTCCTCCCGCACCACATCCCAGTCCTTGCACCCCCTAAGTGAGTCCTCCAGCGCCACACCGAGGTCCTCCAACCCCACAGCCGAGTCCTCCGGAACCCTAAATGAGTCCTCCAGCCCCACACCCGGGTCCTCCAGCCCCATACCGATGTCCTCCAGGGCCGCGACCAAGTCCTCCAGCCCCACGCCCCGGTCCTCCAGCCCCACACCCAGGTCCCTCGCAGGGAAAAGGCAGGCGGAGAACGAGGGCGAAGGAATTCACCGAGAGGGAAAGCCGGGCTCCCGAGCGAGGAGGAAGCGAAGCTTCCAGCCCACCCCCAGTCCCCACCCCCACACCACGGCCGGATCAGCCCCCTGCCAGAAGCGAGAACCGCGCTCCCTCCCTCCACCCTCCTCTTTCCCAGCCCACAAACGACGCTCAGCCCCACCCCGTCTCCCCGCAGCCGTTTAAAGTCCCCTTTAGCGGGTGTGAAGGTTCCAGGGCCCCAAACCTGAGTCCTCCCGTGCTGCCACGTGCGGCTCCAGCCCCACCCCAGCTGTCCTCCAGCCCCACACCCCCAGTCCCCGCACCAGCAAGTGGCCCTCCAGCCCCGGTCGGCAGCCTCCAGGCCTCCACACCCCGAAGAAGGTCCTCCAGGGAAAAGGAGGCCTCCAGCCGAAAAAGAGCCCCAAAAGGGGAGTCCTCCAGCCCACAAAAGGTCCTCCAGCCCCAAAAGGAGCCCTCCAGCCCCAAAAGCCCCGAAAGGTCCTCCAGGCCCCACATCTCTTCGCCAGCCAGACTCAGTCCTCCAGCCCCACAAGAGTCCTCCGCAGCCCCCACAATCCCAGTCCTCCAGTCCCCCAGCCCCAGTAAGAGTCCTCCAGCCCCACATCCAAGGGAGTTCCCAGCCCCAACAGTCCTCCAGCCCACTTCCCAAGGTCCTCCAGCCCCATAATTGAGTCCTCCACCGACCCCCATTCTGGTCCAGCCCTCCAGAGTTCCCAGCAGTGAGTCCTCCAGCGCCACATCTCAGACCTCCAGCCCCACATGCCAGTCCTCCAGCCCCACACCGAGGTCCTCCAGCCCCACATCCCAGTCCTCCAGCCCCACATCCCAGTCCTCCAGCCCCATAAGTGAAACCTCCAGCCCCACACCGAGGTCCTCCAGCCCCATAAGTGAGTCCTCCAGCCCCACATCCCAGTCCTCCAGCCCCACACCGAGGTCCTCCAGCCCCATAACTGAGTCCTCCAGCCCCACATGAGGTCCTCCAGCCCCACATCCCAGTCCTCCAGCCCCACACCGAAGTCCTCCAGCCCCATAAGTGAGTCCTCCAGCCCCACGCCGAGGTCCTCCAGGGCTGTCCCCAAGTCCTCCAGCCCCACACCCCAGTCCTCCCAGCCCACAAGTCAGTCCTCCAGTCCTCCAGCCCACAGCGGTGAGTCCTCCAGCCCCACAAAGTGAGTCCTCCAGCCCCACACCCAAGAGTCCTCCAGGCCCCCACAAGTCCCCAGTCCTCCAGCCCCAGTGAGTCCTCCAGCCCCACCCACACCTCCAGTCCTCCAGCCCAAAAAGGTCCTCCAGCCCCACACCTGAGGTCCTCCAGCCCCTTAATTGAGTCGTCCAGCCCCAAACCAAGGTCCTCCAGCCCCAACAGGGGTCCCAGTCTCCTGCCCCACATCCAGGTCCTCCAGCCCCACAAAGGGTCCTCCAGCCCCACATGTCAGTCCTCCAGCCCCACAAGTGAGTCCTCCAGCCCCCCCAAGTCCTCCAGCCCCACAAGGTCCTCCAGCCCCCAAAGTGAGGTCCCAGCCCACACCAGGCCTCCAGCCCCACACCCCATCCTCCAGCCCCACACTGAGTCCTCCAGCCCCACAGATTCCCAGGGTCCCCAAAGGAAGGGGTGAGTCCTCAGCCCCACAACCCGGAACAGTCCTCAATCCAAGCCCCAGCCCACCCCAGTCCTCCAGCCCCAACAGGAGTCCTCCAGGCCCAAAAGCGCCAGTCCTCCAGCCCCACATCCCAGTCCTCCAGCCCCCAAAGTGAGTCCTCCAGCCCCCAAATCTCAGTCCTCCAGCCCCCCATAAGTGAGTCCTCCAGCCCCACACCTAGGAGGTCCTCCAGCCCCCAATTGAGTCCTCCAGCCCCACCCCCACCTCCAGCCCCAACCCGTGTCCGACATCCAGTCCCCCCCAGAATTGAGTCCTCCAGCCGCACATCCAAGTCCTCCCGCCCCACACCGAGGTCCTCCAGCCCCATAATTGAGTCCTCCTGCCCCATAATTGACTCCTCCAGCCCCACACTGAGGTCCTCCCGCCCCACATCTCAGTCCTCCAGCCCACATCACCTGAGTCCCCAGCCCCCCAAACTCGTGAGCCCCCCAGTCCATCCAGCCCCCAGCGAGGTCCTCCAGCTTCCCCCCCACCCCAAGTCCTCCAGCCCCCACACCCGAGTCCTCCAAGTCCCCACCAGCCCCATCCCCCAGGAGTCCCTCCCCAGCCCACATCCGAGTCCTCCAGCCCACCCCAGGAATCCCAGTCCCCCAGCCCCAAAGTGAGTCCTCCAGTCCCCACCCCCAACTCTCTGTCCTCCAGCCCCACATCAAGAGTCCTCCAGCCCCCACATAAGGAGTCCTCCAGCCCCAGGAGGAAGTGAGTCCTCCAGCCCCAATTCCCAGTCCTCCAGCCCCAGGAGTGAGTCCTCCAGCCCCACATGCCAGTCCTCCAGCCCCGTGAGTGAGTCCTCCAGCCCCATAAGTGAGGTCCTCCAGCCCCATAAGTGAGTCCTCCAGCCGCACAAGTGAGTCCTCCAGCCCCACACTGAGGTCCTCCAGGGCTGCCCCCAAGTCCTCCAGCCCCACATCCAGTCCTCCTCCGCCCCACACCCCTTCAGTCCTCCAGCCCCCACCCCCATCCAGCCCCCTCCAGCCTCCAGCCCCCCCCAAAGCCCTCCAGCCCCACAACAGAGTTCTCCAGCCACCAGGGGAAATGAGTCCTCCAGCCCCACACCATGTCTGAGTCCTCCAGCCCCCCCAGTGAGGTCCTCCAGCCCCACCCCCAAGAGTCCTCCCCCCAGCCCCCACCCAGTCCTCCAGCCCCCAATGAGATCCTCCAGCCCATAAGTGAGTCCTCCAGCCCCATATCCGAGTCCTCCAGCCCCACAACTCAGTCCTCCAGCCCCACCCCCAAGTCCTCCAGCCCCACATCCGAGTCCTCCAGCCCCACACCGAGGTCCTCCAGCCTCACACCGAGGTCCTCCAGTCCCACATCCCAGTCCTCCAGCCCCACACCACGAGTCCTCCAGCCCACATCCCAGTCCTCCTCCCCCAAAGTGAGTCCACCAGCCCCACATTCTAGTCCTCCAGCCCCACATACGAGGTCCTCCAGCCCCACAAGTGAGCCCCCAGCCCCACTCCCTGGTCCTCCAGCCCCACATCGTAGTCCTCCAGCCCCACTCCAGTCCTCCAGCCCACCTCCCAAGGAGTCCTCCAGCCCCACGTCCGCCTGAGTCCTCCAGTCCCCACACCAAGTCCTCCAGCCCCAAACCCAGTCCTCCAGCCCCACTCCGAGATCCTCCAGCCCCAAAAGGAGTCCTCCAGCCCCACACCCACGTCCTCCAGCCCCATAATTGAGTCCTCAGCCCCCAAGGGTCCTCCAGCCCCACAGTGAGTCCTCCAGCCCCCATCGAGTCCTCCAGCCCCACAAAGTCCTCCAGCCCCACAGAAGAGTCCTCCAGCCCCCACATCCCAGTCCTCCAGCCCCACAAGTCCTCCAGTCCTCCAGCCCCGAACCGAGTCCTCCAGCCCCCCACAAGTCCTCCGAGCCCCAGTCCCAGCCCCAGCCAGCTCCTCCAGCCCCAGCCCCCTAAGGAGTCCTCCAGACCCACATATCCCGGTCCTCCAGCCCCACATGTGAGTCCTCCAGCCCCACACCCCCGTCCACCAGCCCCAAATGGCAGTCCTCCAGCCCCACATCCCAGTCCTCCAGCCCCACACCGAGGTCCTCCAGCCCCATAAGTGAGTCCTCCAGCCCCACACCGAGGTCCTCCAGCCCCACATCCCAGTCCTCCAGCCCCACATCCGGAGGAAGTCCAGTCCCATCCATCCAGCCCCAAGTGAGTCCTCCAGCCCCACAGTCCCAGTCCTCCTCCAGCCCCACCACCGAGTCCTCCAGCCCCACAGGAGTCCTCCAGCCCCCACATTATGAGTCCCCCAGCCCCATCAGTGAGTCCTCCATCCCCACACCCGAGTCCTCCAGCCCCACATCCCAGTCCTCCAGCCACAGAATTGAGTCCTCCAGCCCCACACCTCAGTCCTCCAGCCCCACATCCCAGTCCTCCAGCCACAGAGTTGAGTCCTCCAGCCCCACACCCGAGTCCTCCAGCCCCACACCTCGGTCCTCCAGCCCCACACCTCAGTCCTCCAGCCCCACAGAATTGAGTCCTCCAGCCCCACACCCCGGTCCTCCAGCCGCACATCCAAGTCCTCCAGCCCCACATCCCAGACCTCCAGCCCTATAACTGAGTCCTCCAGCCCCACCCCCAAGTCCTCCAGCGCCACAAGTGAGTCTTCCAGCCCCATAAGTCAGCCCTCCAGCCCCACAGCCCGGTCCTCCAGCCCCATAAGTCAGTCTCCCGCCCCACAGGGGCCCCATCCAGTCCTCCAGCCCCACACCCAAGTCCTCCAGCCCCACAACCCATGCCCAGTCCTCCAGCCCCATTGAAGTCCAGCGCCCATCCAGCCCCCGCCCAAAGTGAGTCCTCCAGCCCACACCCAGGTCCCCTCCAGCCCACAATCCAAGTCCTCCAGCCCCACAAGTGAGTCCTCCAGCCCCACATCCCAGGTCCTCCAGCCCCAGATATCAGTCCTCCTGCCCCAGAAGGCAGAGTCCTCCCAGTCAAGTCCCCCATCCCAGTCCTCCAGTCCCCCACATCCATCCCAAGTCCTCCAGCCCCCCCTTAAGTGAGTCCTCCAGCCCCACGCCCCAGTCCTCCAGCCCCACATCTCAGTTCCCAGCCCCACCTCCCAGTCCTCCAGCCCCACTCCAGTCTCCTCCAGCCCCACATCCGAGTCCTCCAGCCCCACACCGTCGTCCTCCAGCCCCACAACCCAGTCCTCCAGCCCCACAAGTGAGTCCTCCAGCCCCAAAAGAGAGTCCTCCAGTCCCCAAGGAGTCCTCCAGCCCCCAAAGGTCCTCCAGTCCCACAAGTTGAGTCTCCAGCCCATACAGTCCTCCAGCCCCACCCAGGTCCTCCAGCCCACATAAGTGAGTCCTCCAGCCCCACAACCCAGGTCCTCCAGGGACCCACAGATCCGAGTCCCACTCCCCACCCAGTCCCCAGGCCCAGAGTGAGCCTCTCCCCCCCCAAGTCCTCCAGCCCACAGAGGTCCTCCAGCAAAACACCCCAAGGTCCTCCAGCCCCCCTAAGTGAGTCCTCCAGCCCCACACAGTCCCCAGGTCCTCCAGACCCATTCCCATCAGGGTCCTCCAGCCCCAAATCCCAGTCCTCCAGCCCCAAGAAAAGGTCCTCCAGCCCCAAAAGTGGAAGCCCCCTCCATTAAGAAGAGTCCTCCAGGGGAGCCGGCCCCCACCCGAGTCCTCCAGCCCCACATCCCAGTCCTCCGCAGGGGCCCCACATCCAGTCCTCCAGCCCCACACCCCATGAGTCCTCCATCCCCACATCTGAGTCCTCCAGCCCCTTAAGTGAGTCCTCCAGCCCCACATCCCAGGTCCTCCAGCCCCACAAGTCCCAGCCCTCCAGCCCCACGCCCAGGTCCTCCAGCCCCATCCAGTCCTCCAGCCCCCACATCCGGAGTCCTCCAGCCCCACAAATGAGTCCTCCAGCCCCACGCCCGAGTCCTCCAGCCCCACAACTCAGTCCTCCAGCCCAAAAGAGGAGTCCTCCAGCCCAACCCATCAAGTGAGTCCTCCAGCCCCACTCACCCAGTCCTCCTACCAGCCCCACAAGTGAGTCCGCCAGCCCCACATCCAAAGGTCCTCCAGCCCCCAGGGAAGGTCCTCCATGGCCAGTCCCCCAAAAGGTCCTCCAGCCCCATAAGTGAGTCCTCCAGCCCCACCCCGAGGGGAAAAAGGGTCCTCCAGCCCCAAGCACTCCAGTCCTCCAGCCCCACACCGAGTCCTCCAGAACAGGTCCTCCAGCCCCACAGGAGGGTCCTCCAGCCCCCATCCTCCTGCCCCCTCCAGCCCCACACCCCAGTCCTCCAGGGCCGCCCCCAAGTCCTCCAGCCCCACACCCCGGACCTCCAGCCCCACACCAAGATCCTCCAGGGCCGCCCCCAAGTCCTCCAGCACAGAACGTCCCAGTCCTCCAGCCCCACCCAAGAGTCCCTCCAGCCCCACACAAGGAGGTCCTCTGCACCAGGCACTCCCAGTCCTCCAGCCCCAAAAGTGAATCCTCCAACCGCACATTCAAGTCCTCCAGCCCAAAGTGAGTCCTCCAGCCCACATCCCAGGTCCTCCAGCCCCAAAGGGAGTCCTCCAGGGCCCCGAACATCACAGGGTCCAGAAGTCTCCAGCCCCCAAAATACAAGTGGAAGTCCTCCAGCCACACCCACAAGTCCTCGAGCCCCACAAGAGAGTCCTCCAGCCCCACAAGTGAGTCCTCCAGCCCCACACCGAGGTCCTCCAGGACCCACATCCCAGTCCTCCAGCCCCATAAGTGAGTCCTCCAGCCCCACACCGAGTCCTCCCAGCCCCACAAGTGAGCCTCCAGCCCCACATCCAGAGTCCTCCAGCCCCCAAAGTCTCCAGCCCCACATCTCCGAGTCCCCAGAACAAGTGAGTCCTCCAGATCCCACATCGCCAGTCCTCCAGCCCCACCAAAGTGAGTCCTCACACCCACATCTAAATTCCCAGGCCTCCAGGCCCCCACCTCCCAGGAAAACAGCCCCAACCCACCAAGTCCTCCAGGAAAAAAGGGGAGTCCTCCAGCCCCACAATTTGAGTCCCAGCCCCAGAAGGGAGTCCCCTCCCCGCCAAAGCCCACAAGGGGTCCTCCAAGCCCACCTGGTCCTCCAGCCCCCAAGTGAGTCCTCCAACCCACATCGAGTCCTCCAGCCCCACATCACCAGTCCAGGGGAAGCCCCACAAAAGGGGAGTCTCACATGGGGGAAAACCAAAGTCCTCCAGCCCCCACATCTCAAGGCACGGGGGAAGCCCCAGAAGGAGTCCTCCAGCCCACATCTCGGTACTCCAGCCCACAACTGAGTCTCCAGCTGGCACATAGGGTCCTCCAAAGGGGAAAAGGGGTGAGTCCTCAGCCGGGGGTGAAAAATGGAGGAAAAAGGGGGGAACGGGGAACAGAGGGAAAAGGTCCTCCAGGCTGAAGGGAAAGTCCTCCAGCCCCACAAGGGGTCCTCCAGCCCCACCCAAGTCCTCCAGCCCCACATCCCAGGACAAAAAGGCACCCCACAAGTGAGTCCCTGCCCAGGGGAAAAAAAATCCAGTCCTCCAGCCCCACAAGGAGCCTCCAGCCCCAACGGGGAAAAACGGGTTCCAGCAGAATCCAGGGTGAACTCAGTCTCAGCCCCAAAACAGAAGTGAGTCCTCCAGCCCCACATCCAGTCCTCCAGGGGAAAGGAGGTCCACAACGGGAAGCCAGGGAAAAAGAAGTCCTCCAGCCCACAAGTGAGTTCTCCAGCCCCATCCCAGTCCTCCAGCCCCAATCCTCAAGAGTCCTCCAGGAAAGGGAAACAAACATCCAGTCCTCCAGCCCAAGAAGTGAGTCCTCCAGCCGCACATCCCAGTCCTAAAGGAGGAACCCCAGGAAAAAAGGGGCCCCACATCCGCACCTCCAGCCCCAAGGGGAAAGCCCAGGGGCCCAAAGAGTCCTCCCCAAAAGGGGGAGTCCTCCAGAGGCACCGACAATAACAAGTGAGTCCTCCAGCCCCAGGGGAAAAGTCCTCCAGCCCGAGACAAGTGACTCCAGCCCCACATCCCAGTCCTCCAGCCCCCACAGTCGAGTCCTCCATCCAGGGCCACATCCCAGTCCTCCAGCCCCACAAGTGAGGTCCTCCAGCCCCCACGAGACAGCCCCTCCAGCCCCAAGTGGTCCTCCAACTCCCCACACGTGAGACCCTCCAGCCCCACATACAGGAGTCCTCCAGCCCCACAGGAGTGACGTCCTCCAGCCCCGGCCTCCAGCCAGTGAGTCTCCAGCCCCACCCAGGAAGTGAGTCCTCCAGCCCCAAGTGACTCCTCCCCCAGTCCTCCAGCCCCCAGAGGTCCTCCAGCCCAAAACATCCCAAGTCCTCCAGCCCCACAAGTGAGTCCTCCAGCCCCATAACTGAGTCCTCCAGCCCCACACCCAGGTCCTCCAGCCCCATAAGTGAGTCCTCCTGCCCCACAAAGGTCCTCCTGCCCCCACCAGAGTCCTCCAGGTGAGTCCAGCCCACATCCCAGTCCTCCCGTCATCCAGCCCCATAAGTGAGTCCCCCAGCCCCACATCCCAGTCCTCCAGCCCCATAAGTCAGCCCACCAGGGCCGCCCCCAAGTCCATCCAGCCCCTAAGTGAGTCCTCCAGCCCCCCACAAGGAGTCCGCCAGCCCCACCCAGTCCTCCAGCCCCACAAGTGAGTCCTCCAGCCCCACACCCAGGTCCTCCAGCCCCATAAGTGAGTCCTCCAGCCCACACAGTCATCCTCCAGCCCCACAAGTCCTCCAGCCCCACAAAGAGTCCTCCAGCCCCACAAGTGAGTCCTCCAGCCCCCAGCCTCCACACCCCCAGAAGTGAGTCCTCCAGCCCCACATCCCAGCCCTCCAGCCCCACACCCCGGTCCCCCAGCCCCATAAGTGAGTGCTCCAGCCCACAGTCAGTCTCCAGCCCCCACTCGTGAGTCCTCCAGCCGGCTCCAGCCCCACAAGTGGCTCCTCCAGCCCCAAACCTCCCCCCAACCCCAAGCCCTTGAGTCCTCCAGCCCCCATCCCAGTCTCCAGCCCCCACCCAGTCCTCCAGCCGCACCCCCAGTCTCCAGAGTCCTCCAGCCCCACAAGTCAGTCCTCCAACCCCAGAAGTGAGTCCTCCAGCCCCACACCTAGGTCCTCCCACCCCACATCGCAGTTCTCCTGCCCCACATCCCGGTCCTCGAATCCCACATCCAAGACCTCCAGCCCCATAAGTGAGTCCTCCAGCCCCACATCCCTGTCCTCCAGCCCCACACCCCAGTCCTCCAGCCCCACAGTGAGTCCTCCAGCCCCACTCCCCAGTCCTCCCTCCAGCCCCACATCCCAGTCTTCCAGCCCCCCAATTGCGTCCTCCAGCCCCACATGAGTCCTCCAGCCCACATCCCAGTCCTCCAGCACCACAAGTAGGTCCACCAGCCCCACAAGTGAGTCCTCCAGCCCCCACATGAGTCCTCCAGCCCCATCCCAGCCACTCCCGAGTCCCCAGCCCCACAAGGAGTCTCCAGCCCCACATCCCAGCCCGCCAGCCCCACACGCCAGTCCTCCAGCCCCACAAGTGAGTCCTCCAGCCCCACAAGTGAGTCCTCCAGCCCCACACCGAGGTCCTCCAGCCCCACACCGAGGTCCTCCAGCCCCACAAGTGAGTCCTCCAGCCGCACATCCAAGTCCTCCAGCCCCACAAGTGAGTCCTCCACCCCACAAGTGAGTCCTCCAGCCCCACAAGTGAGTCCTCCCAGCCCCACAAGTGAGTCCTCCAGCCCCAAACTGAGATCCTCCAGGGCCGACCCCAAGTCCTCCAGCCCCACAAGTGATTCCTCCAGCCCCACTTCCCAGTCCTCCAGCCCTCCAGGTCCTCCAGCCCCAAGTCCCCAGTCCTCCAGCCCCAACAGTCCTCAAGCCAGCCCCACAAGTGAGTCCTCCAGCCCCATAAGTGAGTCCTCCAGCCCCAAATCCCAGTCCTCCAGCCCCATAAGTGAGTCCTCCAGCCCCACATCCCAGTCCTCCAGCCCCACATCAAGGTCCTCCAGGACCCACATCCCAGTCCTCCAGCCCCATAAGTGAGTCCTCCAGCCCCACATCCCAGTCCTCCAGCCCCACATCCCAGTCCTCCAGCCCCACGTCCCAGTCCTCCAGTGCCGCCCCCAAGTCCTCCTGCCCCACACCCCGGTCCTCCAGCCCCATAAGTGAGTCCTCCAGCCCCAAATTCGAGTCCTCCACCACTATGAGTCCTCCAGCCCAAATGAGTCCTCCAGGCCCCACAAGTGAGTCCTCCAGCCCCACAAAAAGCCCCACAAGTGAGTTCTCCAGCCCCACAAGTGAGTCCTCCAGCCCCACACAACCCAGTCCCCCAGCCCACAAAGTGAGTGCCCTCCAGCCCCACATCAAGTCCTCCAGCCCACAAAGTGGGTCCTCCAGCCCCATAAGTGGGTCCTCCTGCCCCACAAGTGGGTCCTCCAGCCACCCCACACAGGTGAGTCCTCCAGCCCCATAAGTGAGTCCTCCAGCCCCACGAGTGACTCCTCCAGACCCACATCCCAGTTCTCCAGCCCCACAACTGAGCCCTCCAGCCCCTCCAAACCCCCACAGTGGTCCTCCTCCAGCCCCCACCCAAGTGAGTCCTCCAGCCCACATCCCCAGTCCTCCAGCCCCCAACCCAGTCCTCCAGCCGCACCCCAGTGGGTCCTCCTGCCCCACAAGTGGGTCCTCCTGCCCCACAGATCCCAGTCCTCCAGCACCACACAGTCCTCCAGCCGCACACATCCAAAAGGAATTCCCAGCCCCACACGTGAGTCCTCCAGCCCCACATCCAGTGAGTCCTCCAGCCCCACAATCCAAGTCCTCCAGCCCCCCCACAGTCCTCCAGTCCTCCCAGTCCCAGCCCCACAAGTGAGTCCTCCAGCCCACACAACCAGTCCTCCAGCCCCACCCAGTGAGTCCTCCAGCCCACATCCCAGTCCTCCCCCACAAGTGAGTCCTCCAGCCCCCACATCCCGAGTCCTCCAGCCCCCGAGTCCTCCTCAGAGTCCTCCAGCCCCACACCGGGGTCCTCCAGCCCCACATCCGAGTCCTCCAGCCCCACAAGTCAGTCCTCCAGCCCCATAATTGAGTCCTCCAGCCCAAAAATCCAGGCCCACAAGTGAGCCCAGCCCCAAGCCCAGTCCTCCAGCCCACAAGTGAGTCCTCCAGCCCCACATCCCGGTCCTCCAGCCCCAGAAGTGAGTCCTCCATCGCACATCCAAGTCCTCCAGCCCCATAACTGAGTCCTCCAGCCCCACATCTCAGTTCTCCAGCCCCACACTGAGGTCCTCCAGCCCCACAAGTAAGTCCTCCAGCCCACATCCCAGGTCCTCCAGCCCCCAAGTGAAGTCCTCCAGCCCCCTCCAGCCCCACAGCCGGTCCTCCACCCCACAAGTGAGTCCTGCAGCCCCACATCCGAGTCCTTAAGCCCCATAATTGAGTCCTGCAGGCCTACATCCAAGTCCTCCAGCCCCACAAGAGAGTCCTCCAGCCCCACATCCCAGGTCCTCCAGCCTCATGAGTGAGTCCTCCAGCCGCACATCCAAGTCCTCCAGCCCCAGAAGTGAGTCCTCCCGCCCCACTTCCCAGTCCTCCAGCACCAGAAGTGAGTCCTCCAGGGCCACTTCCCAGTCCTCCAGCCCCACAAGTGAGTCCTCCAGCCCCACAAGTGAGTCCTCCAGCCCCACAGGGAGTCCTCCAGTCCCTCAGTCCTCCAGCCCACATCCGATGTCCCCCAGCCCCACAAGTGAGTCCTCCAGCCCCACACCGATGTCCTCCAGCCCCACACCGATGTCCTCCAGCCCCACACCGATGTCCTCCAGCCCCACACCGTGGTCCTCCAGCCCCACATCCCAGTCCTCCAGCCCCACAAGTGAGTCCTCCAGCCCCACACCCCAGTCCTCCAGCCCCACAATCCAGTCCTCCAGCCCCAAATCCGAGTCCTCCAGCCCCACAAGTGAGTCCTCCAGCCGAGTCCTCCAGCAGCCCACAAGTGAGTCCTCCAGCCCCCCACAAGTGAGTCCTCCAGCCCCACATCCAAGGACTGGTCCTCCAGCCCCACAAGGAGTCCTCCAGCCCCACAGTCCCAGTCCTCCAGCCCCACAAGTGAGTCCTCCAGCCCCACATGAGTGTCCTCCAGCCGCTCAAGAGAGTCCTGCAGCCCCCATCCAAGTCCTCCAGCCCCATAAGTGAGTCCTCCAGCCGCACATCCAAGTCCTCCAGCCCCAGAAGTGAGTCCTCCCACCCCACTTCCCAGTCCTCCAGCACCAGAAGTGAGTCCTCCAGGGCCACTTCCCAGTCCTCCAGCCCCACATCCAAGTCCTCCAGCCCCATAAGTGAGTCCTCCATCGCACATCCAAGTCCTCCAGCCCCATAAGTGAGTCCTCCATCCCACATCCAAGTCCTCCAGCCCCATCAGTGAGTCCTCCAGCCGCATAAATGACTCCTCCAGCCCCATAAGTGAGTCCTCCAGCCCCACCTCCAAGGTCCTCCAGCCCCATAAGTGAGTCCTCCAGCCTCACATCCCAGTCCCTCCAGCCCCACAAGTGAGTCCTCCAGGGCACACATCCCAGTCCTCCAGCCCCACACCCGAGTCCTCCAGCCCCACATCCCAGTCCTCCAGCCCCAGGAGTGAGTCCTCCAGCCGCACATCCCAGTCCTCCAGCCCCACAAGTGAGTCCTCCAGCCCCACAAGTGAGTCCTCCAGCCCCACAAGTGAGTCCTCCAGCCCCACATCCCAGTCCTCCAGCCCCACATCCCAGTCCTCCAGCCCCACAAGTGAGTCCTCCAGCCGCACATCCAAGTCCTCCAGCCCCACAAGTGAGTCCTCCAGCCCCACATCCCAGTCCTCCAGCCCCACATCCCAGTCCTCCAGCCCCACAAGTGAGTCCTCCAGCCCCACAAGTGAGTCCTCCAGCCGCACATCCCAGTCCTCCAGCCCCACAAGTGAGTCCTCCAGCCCCACAAGTGAGTCCTCCAGCCGCACATCCCAGTCCTCCAGCCCCACAAGCCAGTCCTCCAGCCCCACAAGCCAGTCCTCCAGCCCCACATCCCAGTCCTCCAGCCCCACAAGTGAGTCCTCCAGCCCCACACCGAGGTCCTCCAGCCCCACAAGTGAGTCCTCCAGCCCCACACCGAGGTCCTCCAGCCCCCACAGTCCCCAGTCCAGTCCTCCAGCCCCCCACAGTGAGTCCTCCAGCCCCACATCCCAGTCCTCCAGCCCCACCGTGAGTCCTCCAGCCCCACATCCCAGTCCTCCAGCCCCACAAGTGAGTCCTCCAGCCCACACCGAGGGAGTCCTCCAGCCCCAGGAGTGAGTCCTCCAGCCGCACATCCCAGTCCTCCAGCCCCACAAGTGAGTCCTCCAGCCCCACAAGTGAGTCCTCCAGCCCCACAAGTGAGTCCTCCAGCCGCACATGCCAGTCCTCCAGCCCCACAGATCCTCCAGCCCCCATCCAGTCCTCCCCCCAGTGAGTCCTCCAGCCCCACAGTCCCAGTCCTCCAGCCCCACAGTGAGTCCTCCAGCCCCACAATCCCCAGTCCTCCAGCCCACAAGTGAGTGAGTCCTCCAGCCCTCTATCCCAGTCCTCCAGCCCCATAAGTGAGTCCTCCAGCCCCACATCCCAGTCCTCCAGCCACATAATTGAGTCCTCCAGCCCCACATCCCAGTCCTCCAGCCCCACACCAAGGTCCTCCAGCCCCACATCCCAGTCCTCCAGCCCCACGCCCGAGTCCTCCAGCCCCACAACTCAGTCCTCCAGCCCCACAACTCAGTCCTCCAGCCCCACAAGTGAGTCCTCCAGCCCCACAAGTGAGTCCTCCAGCCCCACAACTCAGTCCTCCAGCCCCACATCTCAGTCCTCCAGCCCCATCTCAGTCCTCCAACCCCATAAGTGAGTCCTCCAGCCCCACAGTGAGTCCTCCAGCCCACATCCCAGTCCTCTAGCCCCACAAGTGAGTCCCTCCAGCCCCACATGTGAGCCCTCCAGCCCCACAGTGAGTCCTCCAGCCCCCACAAGTGAGTCCTCCAGCCCCAGATTTCTCCCAATCCCAGTCCTCCAGCCCCACAAGTGAGTCCTCCAGCCCCACAAGTGAGTCCTCCAGCCCCACATCCCAGTCCTCCAGCCCCACAAGTGAGTCCTCCAGCCGCACATCCCAGTCCTCCAGCCGCACATCCCAGTCCTCCAGCCCCACAAGTGAGTCCTCCAGCCCCACAAGTGAGTCCTCCAGCCCCACAAGTGAGTCCTCCAGCCCCACAAGTGAGTCCTCCAGCCGCACAGTCCTCCAGCCCACACCCCCAGTCCTCCAGCCGCACAAGTCCTCCAGCCCCTGCCCCAGTCCCCATCCCAGCCCCCTCCAGTCCTCCAGCCCACAATGAGTCCTCCACCCCACATCCCAGTCCTCCAGCCCCACAAGTGAGCCCTCCAGCCCCCCACAAGTGAGTCCTCCAGCCCCACATCCCAGTCCTCCAGCCCCACAAGTGAGTCCTCCAGCCCACATCCCAGTCCTCCAGTACCCCACAATCCCAGTCCTCCAGCCCACAGTCCAGTCCTCCAGCCCCACAAGTGAGTCCTCCAGCCCCACACCCAGGTCCTACAGCCCCACAAATGAGTGCTCCAGCCCCACACCTCACTTCTCCAGCCCCTTAAGTGAGTCCTCCAGCCCCACATCCCAGTCCTCCAGCCCCACAGCCGGGTCCTCCTGCCCTCTAAGTGAGTCCTCCTGCTCCACAAGTCAGCCCTCCAGCCCCACACCGAGGTCCTCCAGCCCCACATCCCAGTCCTCCAGCACCAGAAGTGAGTCCTCCAGGGCCACTTCCCAGTCCTCCAGCCCCACATCTCAGTCCACCAAGGTCCTCCAGCCCAATAAGTGAGTCCTCCAGCCCCACCTCCCAGGTCCTCCAGCCCCATAAGTGAGTCCTCCAGCCCCACATCCCAGTCCTCCAGCCCCACAAGTGAGTCCTCCAGCCGCACATCCCAGTCCTCCAGCCCCACAAGTGAGTCCTCCAGCCGCACATCCCAGTCCTCCAGCCGCACATCCCAGTCCTCCAGCCGCACATCCCAGTCCTCCAGCCCCACAAGTGAGTCCTCCAGCCCCACATCCCAGTCCTCCAGCCCCACAAGTGAGTCCTCCAGCCCCACATCCCAGTCCTCCAGCCGCAGGAGTGAGTCCTCCAGCCCCACATCCCCGTCCTCCAGCCCCACATCCCCGTCCTCCAGCCCCACAAGTGAGTCCTCCAGCCCCACAAGTGAGTCCTCCAGCCGCACATCCGAGTCCTCCAGCCCCACAAGTGAGTCCTCCAGCCGCACATCCCAGTCCTCCAGCCCCACAAGTGAGTCCTCCAGCCGCCCCACATCCGAGTCCTCAAGCCCCATAAGTGAGTCCTCCAGCCCGCCCATGAGTCCTCCAGCACCATAAGTGAGTCCTCCAGCCCCACATCCCAGTCCTCCAGCCCCACATCCAAGTCCTCCAGTGAGTCCTCCAGCCCACATCCCAGTCCTCCAGCCCCCCACAAGTGAGTCCTCCAGCCCCACATCCCAGTCCTCCAGCCCCACAAGTCAGTCCTCCAGCCCCACAATCCCAGTCCTCCAGCCCCACAAGTCAGTCCTCCAGCCCAAACATCCCAGTCCTCCAGCCCCACAAGTGAGTCCTCCAGCCCCACAATCCCAGTCCTCCAGCCCCACAAGTGAGTCCTCCAGTCCTCCAAGTGAGTCTCCAGCCCCACACTGAGGTCCTCCAGCCCCACAAGTGAGTCCACCAGCCCCACAAATGAGTCCTCCAGCCCCACATCCCAGTCCTCCAGCCCCACAAGTGAGTCCTCCAGCCCCACAACCCAGTCCTCCAGCCCCACAACTGAGTCCTCCAGCCCCACAACAGAGTCCTCCAGCCCCACAAGTGAGTCCTCCAGCCCCACAAGTGAGTCCTCCAGCCCCACAAGTGAGTCCTCCAGCCCCACATCCCAGTCCTCCAGCCCCACAAGTGAGTCCTCCAGCCCCACATCCCAGTCCTCCAGCCCCACAAGTGAGTCCTCCAGCCCCACATCCCAGTCCTCCAGCCCCACAAGCGAGTCCTCCAGCCCCACAAGCGAGTCCTCCAGCCCCACAAGCGAGTCCTCCAGCCCCACAAGTGAGTCCTCCAGCCCCACAACGAGGTCCTCCAGCCCCACACCGAGGTCCTCCAGCCCCACAAGTCCCCAGTCCTCCAGCCCACAAGTGAGTCCTCCAGCCCACCTCCAGTCCCCCACAAAGTGAGTCCTCCAGCCCCACATCCCGAGGTCCTCCAGCCCCACGAGTGAGTACACCAGGCCCACATCCCAGTCCTCCAGGCCCAGAAGTGAGTCCTCCAGACTCACATCCCAGTTCCTCCAGGGCCACCCACAAGCCCTCCAGCCCCACATCCCAGTCCCCCAGCCCCATAACTGAGTCCTCCAGCCGCACAAGTGAGTCCTCCAGCCCCAAACTGAGATCCTCCAGCCCCACATCCCAGTCCTCCAGCCCCACAAGTGAGTCCTCCAGCCCCACAAGTGAGTCCTCCAGCCGCACATCCCAGTCCTCCAGCCCCACAAGTGAGTCCTCCAGCCGCACATCCCAGTCCTCCAGCCCCACAAGTGAGTCCTCCAGCCCCACATCCCAGTCCTCCAGCCCCACAAGTGAGTCCTCCAGCCCCACATCCCACTCCTCCAGCCCCACAAGTGAGTCCTCCAGCCCCACATCCCAGTCCTCCAGCCCCACAAGTGAGTCCTCCAGCCGCACATCCCAGTCCTCCAGCCCCACAAGTGAGTCCTCCAGCCCCACAAGTGAGTCCTCCAGCCCCACATCCCAGTCCTCCAGCCGCACACCCCAGTCCTCTAGCCCCAGGAGTGAGTCCTCCAGGACCCACTTCGCAGTCCTCCAGCCCCACAAGTGAGTCCTCCAGCCCCACATCCCAGTCCTCCAGCCCCATAATTGAGTCCTCCAGCCCCAGAAGTGAGTCCTCCAGCCCCATAATTGAGTCCTCCAGCCCCATAATTGAGTCCTCCAGCCCCAGAAGTGAGTCCTCCAGCCCCACATCCGAGTCCTCCAGCCCCCTGAGTCCTCCAGCCCCACACAAGTGAGTCCTCCAGCCCCACAGTGAGTCCTCCAGCCCCACAATGAGTCCTCCAGCCCCACAAGTGAGTCCTCCAGCCCCACAGTGAGTCCTCCAGCCCCACAAGTGAGTCCTCCAGCCCCACAGTGAGTCCTCCAGCCCCACAATCCCAGTCCTCCAGCCCCACAAGTGAGTCATCCAGTCCCCGCCCCACATCCCAGTCCTCCAGCCCCACAAGTGAGTCCTCAGCCAGCCCACATCCCAGTCCTCCAGCCCCACAAGTCGGTCCTCCAGCCCCACAACTCAGTCCTCCAGCCCCACAAATGAGTCCTCCAGCCCCACATCCCAGTCCTCCAGCCCCACGCCCGAGTCCTCCAGCCCCACATCCCAGTCCTCCAGCCCCACAAGTTGGTCCTCCAACCCCACAAGTGAGTCCTCCAGCCCCACATCCCAGTCCTCCAGCCCCACATCCCAGTCCTCCAGCCCCACAAGTGAGTCCTCCAGCCCCACAACCCAGTCCTCCAGCCCCACAAGTGAGTCCTCCAGCCCCACAAGTGAGTCCTCCAGCCCCACAAGTGAGTCCTCCAGCCCCACAAGTGAGTCCTCCAGCCCCACAAGCGAGTCCTCCAGCCCCACAAGTGAGTCCTCCAGCCCCACAAGTGAGTCCTCCAGGCGCACATCCCAGTCCTCCAGCCCCACAAGTGAGTCCTCCAGCCCCACATCCCAGTCCTCCAGCCCCACAAGTGAGTCCTCCAGCCCCACAAGCCAGTCCTCCAGCCCCACAAGCCAGTCCTCCAGCCCCACATCCCAGTCCTCCAGCCCCACAAGTGAGTCCTCCAGCCCCACAAGTGAGTCCTCCAGCCCCACAAGTGAGTCCTCCAGCCGCACATCCCAGTCCTCCAGCCCCACAAGTGAGTCCTCCAGCCCCACATCCCAGTCCTCCAGCCCCATAATTGAGTCCTCCAGCCCCAGAAGTGAGTCCTCCAGCCCCAGAAGTGAGTCCTCCAGCCCCATAATTGAGTCCTCCAGCCCCAGAAGTGAGTCCTCCAGCCCCACATCCGAGTCCTCCAGCCCCATAACTGAGTCCTCCAGCCCCACATCCCAGTCCTCCAGCCCCATAAGTGAGTCCTCCAGCCCCACACCGAGGTCCTCCAGCCCCACAAGTGAGTCCTCCAGCCCCACATCCCCGACCTCCACCCCACAAGTGAGTCCTCCAGCCCACAAGTGAGTCCTCCAGCCCCACATCCCAGTCCTCCAGCCCCACACAGAGGTCCAGCCCCACAAGTGAGTCCTCCAGCCCCACATCCCAGTCCTCCAGCCCCACAAGTGAGTCCTCCAGCCCCAATCCCAGTCCTCCAGCCCCACAAGTGAGTCCTCCAGCCCACAAGTGAGTCCTCCAGCCCAGTCCCCCCCCCCAAGTCCTCCAGCCCCACAAGTCAGCCCTCCAGCCCACAAGTGAGTCCTCCAGCCCCACAAGTGAGTCCTCCAGCCCCACACCCCAGTCCTCCAGCCCCAGGAGTGAGTCCTCCATCCGACATCCCAGTCCTCCAGCCCCATAATTGAGTCCTCCAGCCCCAGGAGTGAGTCCCCCAGCCCACATCCCAGTCCTCCAGCCCCATAATTGAGTCCTCCAGCCCCACACCCCAGTCCTCCAGCCCCCGTACGCAGTCCTCCAGCCGCACATCCCAGTCCTCCAGCCCCAGGAGCGAGTCCTCCAGCCCCAGGAGTGAGTCCTCCAGCCCCAGGAGTGAGTCCTCCAGCCCCAGGAGTGAGTCCTCCAGCCCCAGGAGTGAGTCCTCCTGCCCCACATCCCAGTCCTCCTGCCCCACATCCCAGTCCTCCTGCCCCACATCCCAGTCCTCCAGCCGCACAACTCAGTTCTCCAGCCCCACATCTCAGTCCTCCAGCCCCATAAGTGAGTCCTCCAGCCCCACATCCCAGAGTCCTCCAGCCCCACATCCCAGTCCTCCAGCCGCACAACTCAGTCCTCCAGCACATCCCAGTCCTCCAGCCCCTCACAGATGTCCTCCAGCCCCACAAGTGAGTCCTCCAGCCCCACATCCGAGTCCTCCAGCCCCACAAGTGAGTCCTCCAGCCGCACATGCCAGTCCTCCAGCCCCAGGAGCGAGTCCTCCAGCCCCAGGAGCGAGTCCTCCAGCCCCAGGAGCGAGTCCTCCAGCCCCACAAGTGACTCCTCCAGCCCCACAAGTGAGTCCTCCAGCCGCACATCCCAGTCCTCCAGCCCCACAAGTGAGTCCTCCAGCCGCACATCCCAGTCCTCCAGTCCTCCAGCCCCACAAGTGAGTCCTCCAGCCGCACATCCCAGTCCTCCAGCCCCACAAGTGAGTCCTCCAGCCGCACATCCCAGTCCTCCAGCCCCACAAGTGAGTCCTCCAGCCCCACATCCCAGTCCTCCAGCCCCACAAGTGAGTCCTCCAGCCCCACATCCCAGTCCTCCAGCCCCACAAGTGAGTCCTCCAGCCCCACAAGTGAGTCCTCCAGCCGCACATCCCAGTCCTCCAGCCCCACAAGTGAGTCCTCCAGCCCCACAAGCGAGTCCTCCAGCCCCACAAGTGAGTCCTCCAGCCGCACATCCCAGTCCTCCAGCCCCACAAGTGAGTCCTCCAGCCCCACAAGTGAGTCCTCCAGCCCCACATCCCAGTCCTCCAGCCCCACAAGTGAGTCCTCCAGGCGCACATCCCAGTCCTCCAGCCCCACATCCCAGTCCTCCAGCCCCACAAGTGAGTCCTCCAGCCGCACATCCCAGTCCTCCAGCCCCACAAGTGAGTCCTCCAGCCCCACATCCCAGTCCTCCAGAGTCCCACATCCCAGTCCTCCAGCCCCATAAGTGAGTACTCCAGCCCCACAATGAGTCCTCCAGCCCCCTAAGTGAGCCCTCCCGCCCCACACCCCAGTCCCCCAGCCCCACAAGTGAGTCCTCCAGCCGCACATGCCTGTGAACGCCCACCACACGTGTGTACTCCAGCCCCACATCCCAGTCCTCCAGCCCCACAAGTGAGTCCTCCATCCCCACATCCCAGTCCTCCAGCCCCTCGACTGAGTCCCCAAGCCCCACATCCCAGTCCTCCACGGCCGCCCCCACGTCCTCCAGGCTCACATCCCAGTCCTCCAGCCCCACAAGTGAGTCCTCCAGCCCCACAAGTGAGTCCTCCAGCCCCACATCCCAGTCCTCCAGCCCCACAAGTGAGTCCTCCAGCCCCACATCCCAGTCCTCCAGCCCCACAAGTGAGTCCTCCAGCCCCACATCCCAGTCCTCCAGCCCCACAAGTGAGTCCTCCAGCCCCACAAGTGAGTCCTCCAGCCCCACATCCCAGTCCTCCAGCCCCACATCCCAGTCCTCCAGCCCCACAAGTGAGTCCTCCAGCCCCACATCCCAGTCCTCCAGCCCCACATCCCAGTCCTCCAGCCCCACAAGTGAGTCCTCCAGCCCCACATCCCAGTCCTCCAGCCCCACATCCCAGTCCTCCAGCCCCACATCCCAGTCCTCCAGCCCCACAAGTGAGTCCTCCAGCCCCACAAGTGAGTCCTCCAGCCCCACAAGTGAGTCCTCCAGCCCCACATCCCAGTCCTCCAGCCCCACAAGTGAGTCCTCCAGCCCCACAAGTGAGTCCTCCAGCCCCACAAGTGAGTCCTCCAGCCCCACAAGTGAGTCCTCCAGCCCCACAAGTGAGTCCTCCAGCCCCACATCCCAGTCCTCCAGCCCCACAAGTGAGTCCTCCAGCCCCACATCCCAGTCCTCCAGCCCCACAAGTGAGTCCTCCAGCCCCACAAGTGAGTCCTCCAGCCGCACATCCCAGTCCTCCAGCCCCACAAGTGAGTCCTCCAGCCCCACATCCCAGTCCTCCAGCCCCACACCGAGGTCCTCCAGCCCCACAAGTGAGTCCTCCAGCCCCACATCCCAGTCCTCCAGCCCCACTTCCCAGTCCTCCCAGCCCACAGTCCTCCAGCCGCACATCCCAGTCCTCCAGCCCCACAAGTGAGTCCTCCAGCCGCACATCCCAGTCCTCCAGCCCCACAAGTGAGTCCTCCAGCCGCACATCCCAGTCCTCCAGCCCCACAAGTGAGTCCTCCAGCCGCACATCCCAGTCCTCCAGCCCCACAAGTGAGTCCTCCAGCCCCACAAGTGAGTCCTCCAGGCGCACATCCCAGTCCTCCAGCCCCACAAGTGAGTCCTCCAGCCCCACAAGTGAGTCCTCCAGCCCCACATCCCAGTCCTCCAGCCCCACAAGTGAGTCCTCCAGCCCCACATCCCAGTCCTCCAGCCCCACAAGTGAGTCCTCCAGCCCCACATCCCAGTCCTCCAGCCCCACAAGTGAGTCCTCCAGCCCCACATCCCAGTCCTCCAGCCCCACAAGTGAGTCCTCCAGCCCCACAAGTGAGTCCTCCAGCCCCACATCCCAGTCCTCCAGCCCCACATCCCAGTCCTCCAGCCCCACATCCCAGTCCTCCAGCCCCCAGAGTCCCCCCGCACATCCCAGTCCTCCAGCCCCACATGTGAGTCCTCCAGCCCCACTGCCCGGTCCTCCAGCCCCACATGTGAGTCCTCCAGCCCCACTGCCCGGTCCTCCAGCCCCACATGTGAGTCCTCCAGCCCCACTGCCCGGTCCTCCAGCCCCACTGCCCGGTCCTCCAGGGCCACCCCCAAGTCCTCCAGCCCCATACCGAGGTCCTCCAGCCCGCAAGTGAGTTCTCCAGCCCCACAAGTGAGTCCTCCAGCCCCCCCAGTGAGTCCTCCAGCCCCACATCACAGTCCTCCAGCCCCACAAGTGAGTCCCAGTCCCTCCAGCCCCACAAGTGAGTCCTCCAGCCCCACAAGTGAGTCCTCCAGCCCCACAAGTGAGTCCTCCAGCCCCACATCCCAGTCCTCCAGCCCCACAAGTGAGTCCTCCAGCCCCACAAGTGAGTCCTCCAGCCGCACATCCCAGTCCTCCAGCCCCACAAGTGAGTCCTCCAGCCCCACAAGTGAGTCCTCCAGCCCCACAAGTGAGTCCTCCAGCCCCACAAGTGAGTCCTCCAGCCGCACATCCCAGTCCTCCAGCCCCACAAGTGAGTCCTCCAGCCGCACATCCCAGTCCTCCAGCCCCACAAGTGAGTCCTCCAGCCGCACATCCCAGTCCTCCAGCCCCACAAGTGAGTCCTCCAGCCCCACATCCCAGTCCTCCAGCCCCACATCCCAGTCCTCCAGCCCCACAAGTGAGTCCTCCAGCCCCACAAGTGAGTCCTCCAGCCCCACAAGTGAGTCCTCCAGCCCCACAAGTGAGTCCTCCAGCCCCACAAGTGAGTCCTCCAGCCCCACATCCCAGTCCTCCAGCCCCACAAGTGAGTCCTCCAGCCGCACATCCCAGTCCTCCAGGCGCACATCCAAGTCCTCCAGCCCCACAAGTGAGTCCTCCAGCCCCACACATCCCAGACCTCCAGCCCCATAGATCCCAGCCCCACAGATCCTCCAGCCCCACACATCCCAGCCCCACAGATCCATGGGTCCCAGCCCCACAGATCCTCCAGCCCCACACATCCCAGACCTCCTGCCCCACAAGTGAGTCCTCCAGCCCCACAAGCCAGTCCTCCAGCCCCACAAGTGAGTCCTCCAGCCGCACATCCCAGTCCTCCAGCCCCACAAGTGAGTCCTCCAGCCGCACATCCCAGTCCTCCAGCCGGTGAAGCGAGTCCTCCAGCCCCACACCGAGGTCCTCCAGCCCCACAAGTGAGTCCACCAGCCCCCTAAGTGAGTCCTCCAGTGAGTGAGTCCTCCAGCCCCACACCCGAGTCCTCCAGCCCCACAAGCCAGTCCTCCAGCCCCACAAGCCAGTCCTCCAGCCCCACAAGTGAGTCCTCCAGCCCCACAAGCCAGTCCTCCAGCCCCACATCCCAGTCCTCCAGCCCCACATCCCAGTCCTCCAGCCCCACAAGTCGGTCCTCCAGCCCCAGAATTTAGTCCTCCAGCCCCACAAGTGAGTCCTCCAGCCCCACAAGCCAGTCCTCCAGCCCCACAAGTGAGTCCTCCAGCCCCACAAGTGAGTCCTCCAGCCCCACAAGTGAGTCCTCCAGCCCCACATCCCAGTCCTCCAGCCCCACAAGTGAGTCCTCCAGCCGCACATCCCAGTCCTCCAGCCCCACAAGTGAGTCCTCCAGCCCCACAAGTGAGTCCTCCTCCAGCCCAGCCCGCCACAAGTGAGTCCTCCAGCCCACATCCCAGTCCTCCACCCCACAAGTGAGTCCTCCAGCCCCACATCCCAGTTCTCCAGCCCCATGATTGAGTCCTCCAGCCCCACAAGTCAGCCCTCCAGCCCCACATCTCAGTCCGCCAGCCCCACAAGTGAGTCCTCCAGCCCACACATCCCAGTCCTCCAGCCCCACAAGTGAGTCCTCCAGCCCCACATCCCAGTCCTCCAGCCCCACAAGTGAGTCCTCCAGCCCCACAACACAGTCCTCCAGCCCCACAAGTGAGTCCTCCAGCCCACATCCCAGTGAGTCCTCCAGCCCCACAAGTGAGTCCTCCAGTCCCCCACAATCCCAGTCCTCCAGTCCTCCAGTCCCCCAGTACCCCACAATCCCAGTCCTCCTGACCTACAAGTGAGTCTTCCAGCCCCACATCTCAGTCTCCAGCCCCACATCCCGGTCCTCCAGCCCCACACCGAGGTCCTCCAGCCCCAGAAGTGAGTCCTCCAGCCCCACATCCCAGTCCTCCAGCCCCATAATTGAGTCCTCCAGCCCCACATCCAAGTCCTCCAGCCCCATAAGTGAGTCCTCCAGCCCCACATCCGAGTCCTCCAGCCCCACAAGTCAGTCCTCCAGCCCCACATCCCAGTCCTCCAGCCCCACAACTGAGTCCTCCAGGCGCACATCCCAGTCCTCCAGCCCCACAAGTGAGTCCTCCAGCCCCACAAGTGAGTCCTCCAGCCCCACAAGTGAGTCCTCCAGCCCCACAAGTGAGTCCTCCAGCCGCACATCCCAGTCCTCCCAGCCCCCATCCCAAGTGAGTCCTCCAGCCGCCCATCCCAAGTGAGTCCTCCAGCCCCACAGTGAGTCCTCCCCCCCACAGTGAGTCCTCCAGTCCTCCAGTCCCCAGCCCCGCAGTCCTCCAGCCCCACAAGTGAGTCCTCCAGCCCCACATCCCAGTCCTCCAGCCCCACAAGTGAGTCCTCCAGCCGCACATCCCAGTCCTCCAGCCCCACAAGTGAGTCCTCCAGCCCCACACCGAGGTCCTCCAGCCCCACACCGAGGTCCTCCAGCCCCACAAGTGAGTCCTCCAGCCCCACAAGTGAGTCCTCCAGCCCCACATCCCAGTCCTCCAGCCCCACAAGTGAGTCCTCCAGCCCCACAAGTGAGTCCTCCAGCCCCACATCCCAGTCCTCCAGCCCCACATCCCAGTCCTCCTGCCCCACATCCCAGTCCTCCTGCCCCACATCCCAGTCCTCCAGCCCCACATCCCAGTCCTCCAGCCCCACAAGCGAGTCCTCCAGCCCCACAAGCGAGTCCTCCAGCCCCACAAGCGAGTCCTCCAGCCCCACAAGCGAGTCCTCCAGCCCCACATCCCAGTCCTCCAGCCCCACAAGTGAGTCCTCCAGCCCCACATCCCAGTCCTCCAGCCCCACATCCCAGTCCTCCAGCCCCACATCCCAGTCCTCCAGCCCCAGGAGTGAGTCCTCCAGCCCCAGGAGTGAGTCCTCCAGCCCCAGGAGTGAGTCCTCCAGCCCCAGGAGTGAGTCCTCCTGCCCCACATCCCAGTCCTCCTGCCCCACATCCCAGTCCTCCTGCCCCACATCCCAGTCCTCCTGCCCCACAAGTGAGTCCTCACATCCCAGTCCTCCACAAGTGAGTCCTCCAGCCCCACTAGCCTGTCCTCCAGCCCCACAAGTGAGTCCTCCAGCCGCACATCCCAGTCCTCCAGCCCCACAAGTGAGTCCTCCAGCCGCACATCCCAGTCCTCCAGCCCCACAAGTGAGTCCTCCAGCCCCACATCCCAGTCCTCCAGCCCCACAAGTGAGTCCTCCAGCCCCACATCCCAGTCCTCCAGCCCCACATCCCAGTCCTCCAGCCCCACATCCCAGTCCTCCAGCCCCACAAGTGAGTCCTCCAGCCCCACATCCCAGTCCTCCAGCCCCACATCCCAGTCCTCCAGCCCCACAAGTGAGTCCTCCAGCCCCACATCCCAGTCCTCCAGCCCCACAAGTGAGTCCTCCAGCCCCACATCCCAGTCCTCCAGCCACCACGAAGTCCTCCAGCCGCACATCCCAGTCCTCCAGCCCCACAAGTGAGTCCTCCAGCCCCACAAGTGAGTCCTCCAGCCCCACAAGTGAGTCCTCCAGCCCCACAAGTGAGTCCTCCAGCCCCACAAGTGAGTCCTCCAGCCGCACATCCCAGTCCTCCAGCCCCACAAGTGAGTCCTCCAGCCCCACATCCCAGTCCTCCAGCCCCACAAGTGAGTCCTCCAGCCCCACAAGTGAGTCCTCCAGCCCCACATCCCAGTCCTCCAGGGCCGCCCCCAAGTCCTCCAGCCCCACATCCCAGTCCTCCAGCCCCACATCCCAGTCCTCCAGCCCCACACCGAGGTCCTCCAGTCAGACATCCACGTCCTCCAGCCCCACAAGTGAGTCCTCCAGCCGCACAAGTGAGTCCTCCAGCCCCACAAGTGAGTCCTCCAGCCCCACAAGTGAGTCCTCCAGCCCCACAAGTGAGTCCTCCAGCCCCACAAGTGAGTCCTCCAGCCCCACAAGTGAGTCCTCCAGCCCCACATCCCAGTCCTCCAGCCCCACATCCCAGTCCTCCAGCCCCACATCCCAGTCCTCCAGCCCCATCAGCGAATCCCCCAGCCCCACATGCCAGACCTCCAGGCCCACAATTGAGTCCTCCAGCCCCATAAGTGAGTCCTCCAGCCCCACACCGAGGTCCTCCAGCCCCATAAGTGAGTCCTCCAGCCGCACATCCAAGTCCTCCAGCCCCATAATTGAGTTCTCCAGCCCCACATCCCAGTCCTCCAGCCGCACATCCCAGTCCTCCAGCCCCCTAAGTGAGTCCACCAGCCCCACACCGAAGTCCTCCAGCCCCACCACCCAGCCCTCCAGCCCCACACAAGTCCAGCCCCTCCAGCCCCACAATGAGTCCTCCAGCCCCACAAGTGAGTCCTCCAGCCCCACATCCCAGTCCTCCAGCCCCACAAGTGAGTCCTCCAGCCCCACACTCCAGTCCCCCAGCCCCATAAGAGATTCCTCCAGTCCCACAAGTGAGTTCTCCTGCCCCACATCCCAGTCCTCCAGTCCCTCACCCGAGACCTCCAGCCCCACATCTGAGTCCTCCAGCCCCACACCGAGGTCCTCCAGCGCCATAAGTGAGTGCTCCAGCCCCTCAGCCCGGTCCTCCAGCCCCACATCCAAGTCCTCCAGCCCCACAAGTGAGTCCTCCAGCCCCACAAGTGAGTCCTCCAGCCCCACAAGTGAGTCCTCCAGCCGCACATCCCAGTCCTCCAGCCCCACAAGTGAGTCCTCCAGCCGCACATCCCAGTCCTCCAGCCCCACAAGTGAGTCCTCCAGCCGCACATCCCAGTCCTCCAGCCCCACAAGTGAGTCCTCCAGCCGCACATCCCAGTCCTCCAGCCCCACAAGTGAGTCCTCCAGCCCCACAAGTGAGTCCTCCAGCCCCACAAGTGAGTCCTCCAGCCGCACATCCCAGTCCTCCAGCCCCACAAGTGAGTCCTCCAGCCGCACATCCCAGTCCTCCAGCCCCACAAGTGAGTCCTCCAGCCCCACAAGTGAGTCCTCCAGCCCCACAAGTGAGTCCTCCAGCCCCACATCCCAGTCCTCCAGCCCCACAAGTGAGTCCTCCAGCCCCACATCCCAGTCCTCCAGCCCCACAAGTGAGTCCTCCAGCCCCACATCCCAGTCCTCCAGCCCCACATCCCAGTCCTCCAGCCCCACAAGTGAGTCCTCCAGCCCCACATCCCAGTCCTCCAGCCCCACAAGTGAGTCCTCCAGCCCCACATCCCAGTCCTCCAGCCCCACAAGTGAGTCCTCCAGCCCCACATCCCAGTCCTCCAGCCCCACAAGTGAGTCCTCCAGCCCCACATCCCAGTCCTCCAGCCCCATAAGTGAGTCCTCCAGCCCCACTCCCCAGTCCTCCAGCCCCATAACTGAGTCCTCCAGCCGCACAACCCAGTCCTCCAGCCCCACTGCCCAGTCCTCCAGCACCTTAAAAGACTCCTCCAGCCCCACTGCCCAGTCCTCCAACCCATTAAGTGAGTCCTCCAGCCCCACATCTCAATTCTCCAGCCCCACATCCCAGTCGTCCAGCCCCCTAAGTGAGTCCTCCTGCCCCACATCTCAGTTCTCCCGCCCCACATCTCAGTTCTCCAGCCCCACAAGCCAGCCCTCCAGCCCCACATCCCAGTCCTCCAGCCCCAAAACCCAGTCCTCCAGCCCCATAAGTGAAACCTCCAGCCCCACATCCCAGTCCTCCAGCCCCACATCTGAGTCCTCCAGCTGCACACCAAGGTCCTCCAGCGCCATAAGCGAGTGCTCCAGCCCCTCAGCCCGGTCCTCCAGCCCCATAAGTGAGTCCTCCAGCCCCATAAGTGAGTCCTCCAGCCCCATAAGTGAGTCCTCCAGCCCCATAAGTGAGCCAGCCTGCCCCACATCCCAGTCCTCCCACCTTATTAGTGAGTCCTCCAGCCCCACATCCCAGTCCTCCAGCCCCACAAGTGAGTCCTCCAGCCCCACAAGTGAGTCCTCCAGCCCCACAAGTGAGTCCTCCAGGCGCACATCCCAGTCCTCCAGCCCCACAAGTGAGTCCTCCAGCCGCACATCCCAGTCCTCCAGCCCCACAAGTGAGTCCTCCAGCCGCACATCCCAGTCCTCCAGCCCCACAAGTGAGTCCTCCAGCCGCACATCCCAGTCCTCCAGCCCCACATCCTGGAACTACAGCCCCACATCCCGGACCACCAGCCCCACACTGAGATCCTCCAGCCCCACAAGTGAGTCCTCCAGCCCCACAAGTGAGTCCTCCAGCCCCACAAGTGAGTCCTCCAGCCGCACATCCCAGTCCTCCAGCCCCACAAGTGAGTCCTCCAGCCCCACAAGTGAGTCCTCCAGCCCCACAAGTGAGTCCTCCAGCCGCACATCCCAGTCCTCCAGCCCCACAAGTGAGTCCTCCAGCCGCACATCCCAGTCCTCCAGCCCCACAAGTGAGTCCTCCAGCCCCACAAGTGAGTCCTCCAGCCCCACAAGTGAGTCCTCCAGCCCCACATCCCAGTCCTCCAGCCCCACAAGTGAGTCCTCCAGCCCCACAAGTGAGTCCTCCAGCCCCACAAGTGAGTCCTCCAGCCCCACATCCCAGTCCTCCAGCCCCACATCCCAGTCCTCCAGCCCCACAAGTGAGTCCTCCAGCCGCACATCCCAGTCCTCCAGCCCCACAAGTGAGTCCTCCAGCCCCACATCCCAGTCCTCCAGCCCCACAAGTGAGTCCTCCAGCCGCACATCCCAGTCCTCCAGCCCCACAAGTGAGTCCTCCAGCCCCACATCCCAGTCCTCCAGCCCCACAAGTGAGTCCTCCAGCCCCACATCCCAGTCCTCCAGCCCCACAAGTGAGTCCTCCAGCCGCACATCCCAGTCCTCCAGCCCCACAAGTGAGTCCTCCAGCCCCACATCCCAGTCCTCCAGCCCCACAAGTGAGTCCTCCAGCCCCACAAGTGAGTCCTCCAGCCCCACAAGTGAGTCCTCCAGCCCCACATCCCAGTCCTCCAGCACCGTAATCGACTTCTCCAGCCCAACAAGTCAGCCCTCCAACCCCATAAGTGAGTCCTCCAGCCCCCCTCCATCCCAGTCCTCCAGCCCCAATAGTGAGTCCTCCAGCCGCCACATCCAAGTCCTCCACCCCACAAGTGAGTCCTCCAGCCCCACAAGTGAGTCCTCCAGCCCCACAAGTGAGTCCTCCAGCCCCACATGTGAGTCCTCCAGCCGCACATTCCAGTCCTCCAGCCCCACAAGTGAGTCCTCCAGCCCACATCCTAGACCTCCACCCCACAAATGAGTCCTCCAGCCCCACATCCCAGTCCTCCAGCCCCACGCCCGAGTCCTCCAGCCCCACATCGCAGTCCTCCAGCCCCCCAAGTTGGTCCTCCAGCCCCATAAATGAGTCCTCCAGCCCCACAAGTCAGCCCTCCAGCCCCACGTCCCAGTCCTCCAGCCCCAGGAGTGAGTCCTCCAGCCCCACACAGAGGTCCTCCAGCCCCATAAGTGAGTCCTCCAGCCCCACATCCCAGTCCCCCAGCCCCACATCCCAGTCCTCCAGCCCCACAAGTGAGTCCTCCAGCCCCACATCCCAGTCCTCCAGCCCCACATCCCAGTCCTCCAGCCCCACATCCCAGTCCTCCAGCCCCACAAGTGAGTCCTCCAGCCCCACAAGTGAGTCCTCCAGCCCCACAAGTGAGTCCTCCAGCCCCACAAGCCAGTCCTCCAGCCCCAAGTCCTCCAGCCCCACATCCAAGTCCTCCAACCCCAGGAGTGACTCCTCCAGCCCCACACCCCAGTTCCCCAGCCCCACACCCCAGGGCCTCCAGCCCCACATCTCAGTCCTCCAGCCCCATAATTGAGTCCACCAGCCCCACATCCCAGTCCCCAAACCCACAAGTCAGCCCTCCAGCCCCACATCCCAGCCCTCCAGCTCCATAAGTGAGTTCTCCAGCCCCACATCGCAGTCCTCCAGCCCACATGAGTCCTCCAGCCCCACAAGTCAGCCCTCCAGCCCCACATCTCAGTCCTCCAGCCCCACAAGTGAGTCCTCCAGCCGCACATCCCAGTCCTCCAGCCGCACATCCCAGTCCTCCAGCCCCACAAGTGAGTCCTCCAGCCCCACAAGTGAGTCCTCCAGCCCCACAAGTGAGTCCTCCAGCCCCACAAGTGAGTCCTCCAGCCCACAATCCCAGTCCTCCAGCCCCCACACTCCAGTCCCCCAGCCCCCACATCCCAGTCCTCCAGCCCCACAAGTGAGTCCTCCAGCCCCACAACCCAGTCCTCCAGCCCCACAAGTGAGTCCTCCAGCCCCACATCCCAGTCCTCCAGCCCCACAAGCGAGTCCTCCAGCCCCACAAGTGAGTCCTCCAGCCCCACAAGTGAGTCCTCCAGCCCCACAAGTGAGTCCTCCAGCCCCACAAGTGAGTCCTCCAGCCGCACATCCCAGTCCTCCAGCCGCACATCCCAGTCCTCCAGCCCCACAAGTGAGTCCTCCAGCCCCACAAGTGAGTCCTCCAGCCGCACATCCCAGTCCTCCAGCCCCACAAGTGAGTCCTCCAGCCGCACATCCCAGTCCTCCAGCCCCACATCCCAGTCCTCCAGCCCCACAAGTGAGTCCTCCAGCCCCACATCCCAGTCCTCCAGCCCCACAAGTGAGTCCTCCAGCCCCACAAGTCCCAGTCCAGCCCCAGCCCCACAAGTGAGTCCTCCAGCCGCACATCCCAGTCCTCCAGCCCCACAAGTGAGTCCTCCAGCCCCACATCCCAGTCCTCCAGCCCCACATCCCAGTCCTCCAGCCCCACATCCCAGTCCTCCAGCCCCACAAGTGAGTCCTCCAGCCGCACATCCCAGTCCTCCAGCCCCACAAGTGAGTCCTCCAGCCGCACATCCCAGTCCTCCAGCCCCACAAGTGAGTCCTCCAGCCCCACATCCCAGTCCTCCAGCCCCACAAGTGAGTCCTCCAGCCCCACATCCCAGTCCTCCAGCCCCACATCCCAGTCCTCCAGCCCCACAAGTGAGTCCTCCAGCCCCACAAGTGAGTCCTCCAGCCCCACAAGTGAGTCCTCCAGCCCCACATCCCAGTCCTCCAGCCCCACAACCCAGTCCTCCAGCTCCATAACTGAGTCCTCCAGCCCCACATCCCGGTCCTCCAGCCCCATAATGAGTCCTCCGGCCCCACATCCAATTCCTCCAACCCCACTCCGAAGTCTTCCAGCCCCACAACCCAGTTCTCCAGCCCCGTGAGTTCGCCAGCCCCACATCCATGTCCTCCAGCCCCATAAGTGAGTCCTCCAGCCCCACATCCCAGTCCTCCAGCCCCATAAGTGAGTCCTCCAGCCCCACATCCGAGTCCTCCAGCCCCACAAGTGAGTCCTCCAGCCCCACATCCCAGTCCTCCAGCCCCACAAGTGAGTCCTCCAGCCCCACATCCCAGTCCTCCAGCCCCACAAGTGAGTCCTCCAGCCCCACATCCCAGTCCTCCAGCCCCACATCCCAGTCCTCCAGCCCCACAAGTGAGTCCTCCAGCCGCACATCCCAGTCCTCCAGCCCCACAAGTGAGTCCTCCAGCCCCACAAGTGAGTCCTCCAGCCCCACAAGTGAGTCCTCCAGCCCCACAAGTGAGTCCTCCAGCCGCACATCCCAGTCCTCCAGCCCCACAAGTGAGTCCTCCAGCCACACATCCCAGTCCTCCAGCCCCACAAGTGAGTCCTCCAGCCCCACATCCCAGTCCTCCAGCCCCACAAGTGAGTCCTCCAGCCGCACATCCCAGTCCTCCAGCCCCACAACCCAGTCCTCCAGCCCCCAGTGAGTCCTCCAGCCCACATCCCAGTGAGTCCTCCAGCCCCATAATTGAGTCCTCCAGCCCCACATCCCAGTCCCCCAGCCCCACAAGTGAGTCCTCCCACAAGTGAGTCCCACATCCCAGTCCTCCAGCCCCACATCCCAGTCCTCCAGCCCCACAACGTGGTCCTCCAGCCCCACATCCCAGTCCTCCAGCCCCACAAGTGAGTCCTCCAGCCCCACAACCCAGTCGCACCAGCCACACATCCAAGTCCTCCAGCCCCATCAGTGAATCCTCCAGCCGCACATCCAAGTCCTCCAGCCCCACAAGTGAGTCCTCCAGCCGCACATCCCAGTCCTCCAGCCCCACAAGTGAGTCCTCCAGCCCCACATCCCAGTCCTCCAGCCCCACATCCCAGTCCTCCAGCCCCACATCCCAGTCCTCCAGCCCCACAAGTGAGTCCTCCAGCCCCACAAGTGAGTCCTCCAGACGTAAATTCAAGTCCTCCAGCCCCACAAGTGAGTCCTCCAGCCCCACATCCCAGTCCTCCAGCCCCACAAGTGAGTCCTCCAGCCGCACATCCCAGTCCTCCAGCCCCACATCCCAGTCCTCCAGCCCCACAAGTGAGTCCTCCAGCCCCACATCCCAGTCCTCCAGCCCCACAAGTGAGTCCTCCAGCCGCACATCCCAGTCCTCCAGCCCCACAAGTGAGTCCTCCAGCCCCACATCCCAGTCCTCCAGCCCCACAAGTGAGTCCTCCAGCCCCACAAGTGAGTCCTCCAGCCCCACATCCCAGTCCTCCAGCCCCACAAGTGAGTCCTCCAGCCCCACAAGTGAGTCCTCCAGCCCCACAAGTGAGTCCTCCAGCCGCACATCCCAGTCCTCCAGCCCCACAAGTGAGTCCTCCAGCCGCACATCCCAGTCCTCCAGCCCCACAAGTGAGTCCTCCAGCCCCACATCCCAGTCCTCCAGCCCCACATCCCAGTCCTCCAGCCCCACATCCCAGTCCTCCAGCCCCACATCCCAGTCCTCCAGCCGCACATCCCAGTCCTCCAGCCCCACAAGTGAGTCCTCCAGCCCCACAAGTGAGTCCTCCAGCCGCACATCCCAGTCCTCCAGCCCCACAAGTGAGTCCTCCAGCCCCACAAGTGAGTCCTCCAGCCGCACATCCCAGTCCTCCAGCCCCACAAGTGAGTCCTCCAGCCCCACAAGTGAGTCCTCCAGCCCCACAAGTGAGTCCTCCAGCCGCACATCCCAGTCCTCCAGCCCCACAAGTGAGTCCTCCAGCCCCACATCCCAGTCCTCCAGCCCCACAAGCCAGTCCTCCAGCCCCACATCCCAGTCCTCCAGCCCCACATCCCAGTCCTCCAGCCCCACAAGTGAGTCCTCCAGCCCCACATCCCAGTCCTCCAGCCCCATAAGTGACTTCTCGAGCCCCACACCCCAGTCCTCCAGCCACACATCCAAGACCTCCAGCCCCACTTCGCAGTCCTCCAGCGCCAGAAGTGAGTCCTCCAGCCCCACACTGAGGTCCTCCAGACCCAGAAGTGAGTCCTCCAGCCCCACATCTCAGTCCTCCAGCCCCACATCCGATTCCTCCAGCCCCACACAGAGGTCCCCCAGCCCCATAAGTGAGTCCACCAGCGCCACATCCCAGTCCTCCAGCCCCACATCTCAGTTCTCCAGCCCCACAAGTGAGTCCTCCAAGTCCATAATTGAGTCCTCCAGCCCCACATCTCAATGTCTCCAGCCCCACATCCCAGTCCCCCAGCCCCATAAGTGAGACCTCCAGCCCCACATCCCAGACCTCCACGGCCACCCCCAAGTCCTCCAGCCCCATAAACGAGTCCTCCAGCCCCACAACTTAGTCCTCCAGCCCCACAAGTGAGTCCTCCAGCCCCACAAGTGAGTCCTCCAGCCCCAGAATTGAGTCCTCCAGCCCCATAAGTGAGTCCTCCAGCCCCACATCTCAGTCCTCCAGCCTCACACCTCAGTCCTCCAGCCCCACAAGTCGGTCCTCCAGCCCCACACCTCAGTCCTCCAGCCCCACACCTCAGTCCTCCAGCCCCACACCTCAGTCCTCCAGCCCCACACCCGAGTCCTCCAGCCCCACACCTCAGTCCTCCAGCCCCACACCTCAGTCCTCCAGCCCCACATCCCAGTCCTCCAGCCCCACACCCCAGTCCTCCAGCCCCACATCCCAGTCCTCCAGCCCCACATCCCAGTCCTCCAGCCCCATAATTGAGTCCTCCAGCCCCACATCTCAGTCCTCCAGCCCCACATCCCAGTCCTCCAGCCCCACAAGTGAGTCCTCCAGCCGCACATGCCAGTCCTCCAGCCCCACAAGTGAGTCCTCCAGCCGCACATCCCAGTCCTCCAGCCCCACAAGTGAGTCCTCCAGCCGCACATCCCAGTCCTCCAGCCCCACAAGTGAGTCCTCCAGCCGCACATCCCAGTCCTCCAGCCCCACAAGTGAGTCCTCCAGCCCCACATCCCAGTCCTCCAGCCCCACATCCCAGTCCTCCAGCCCCACAAGTGAGTCCTCCAGCCCCACATCCGAGTCCTCCAGCCCCACAAGTGAGTCCTCCAGGCGCACATATCCCAGTCCTCCAGCCCCACAAGTGAGTCCTCCAGCCCCACATCTCAGTCCTCCAGCCCCATAAGTTAGTCCTCCAGCCCCACACCAAGGTCCCCCAGCCCCACATCTCAGTCCTCCAGCCCCACATCGCAGTTTTCCAGCCCCATAATTGAGTCTTCCAGCCCCACACCCAGGTCCTCCAGCCCCACACCCCAGTCCTCCAGCCCCATTACTGAGTCCTCCCGCCCCACATCGAGGTCCTCCGGCCCCACATCCCAGTCCTCCAGCCCCATAAGAGATTCCTCCAGCGCCCCACGTCCTCCAGCCCCACAAGTGAGTCCTCCAGCCCCATATCCCGGTCCGCTCAGCCCCACAAGTGAGTCCTCCAGCCCAAATCTCATTTCTCCAGCCCCCTTAAGTGAGTCCTCCTGCTCCACATCCCCATCCTCCAGCCTCATAAGTGAGTCCTCCAGATCAACACCCAAGTCCTCCAGCCCCACAAGTCAGTCCTCCAGCCCCACACCAAGGTCCTCCAGGGCTGCCCCCAAGTCCTCCAGGCCCATAAGTGAGTCCTCCAGCCCCACACCAAGCTCCTCCAGCCCCACATCTCAGTCCTCCAGCCCCATAAGTGAGTCCTCCAGCCCCACATCCCAGTCCTCCAGCCCCAGAATTGAGTCCTCCAGCCCCACACCCCAGTCCTCCAGCCCCACACCCAAGTCCTCCAGCCCCACATCGCAGTCCTCCAGCCCCACACCCCAGTCCTCCAGCCCCATAAGTGAGTCCTCCAGCCCCACACCGAGGTCCTCCAGCCCCACATCCCAGTCCTCCAGCCCCACATCACTGTCCTCCAGCCCCACATCTCAGATCTCCAGCCCCATAAGTGAGTCCTCCAGCCCCACATCCCAGGTCCTCCAGGGCCGCCCCCATGTCCTCCAGCCCCACATCCCAGTGCTCCAGTCCCATAATTGACTCCTCCAGCCCCACACATCCCAGTCCTCCAGCCCCACGAGTGAGTCCTCCAACCGCACATCCCAGTCCTCCAGCCCCATAACTGAGTCCTCCAGCCCCACATCCCAGCCCTCCAGCCCCACACCCTGGTCCCCCAGCCCCGTAAGTAGGTCCTCCAGCCCCACATCCCAGTTCTCCAGCCCCACACTGAGGTCCTCCAGCCCCACAAGTGAGTCCTCCAGCCGCACATCCAAGTCCTCCAGCCCCACAAGTGAGTCCTCCAGGCGCACATCCAAGTCCTCCAGCCCCACAAGTGAGTCCTCCAGCCCCACAAGTGAGTCCTCCAGCCCCAGGAGTGAGTCCTCCAGCCCCACATCCAGTCCTCCAGCCCACAATCCCAGTCCTCCAGCCCACAAGTGAGTCCTCCAGTCCCAGCCCCCCCATCCAGTCCTCCAGCCCCACAAGTGAGTCCTCCAGCCCCACATCCCAGTCCTCCAGCCCCACAAGTGAGTCCTCCAGCCCCACATCTCACTTCTCCAGCACCATAAGTGAGTCCTCCAGCCCCATAACTGAGTCCTCCAGCCATAAATTCAAGTCCTCCAGCGCCACAAGTGAGTCCTCCAGCCCCACATCCCAGTTCTCCAGCCCCATGATTGAGTCCTCCAGCCCCACAAGTCAGTCCTCCAGCCCCACATCTCAGTCCTCCAGCCCCATAAGTGAGTCCTCCAGCCCCACACCCCAGTCCTCCAGCCCCACAAGTGAGTCCTCCAGCCCCACATCCCAGTCCTCCAGCCCCACAAGTGAGTCCTCCAGCCCCACATCCCAGTCCTCCAGCCCCACATCCCAGTCCTCCAGCCCCACATCCCAGTCCTCCAGCCCCACATCCCAGTCCTCCAGCCCCACATCCCAGTCCTCCAGCCCTCTAAGTGAGTCCTCCTGCCCCACAAGTTAGCCCTCCAGCCGCACAGTGAGTCCTCCAGCCCACACAAGTGAGTCCTCCAGCCCCACAAGTGAGTCCTCCAGCCCACATCCGAGTCCTCCAGCCCACAGTGAGTCCTCCAGCCCCACATCTCAGTTCTCCAGTACCACAAGTGAGTCCTCCTGACCAACATCCAAGTCCTCCAGCCCCACACCGAGGTCCTCCAGCCCCATAATTGAGTCCTCCAGCCCCACATCCGAGTCCTCCAGCCCCACAAGTGAGTCCTCCAGCCGCACATCCCAGTCCTCCAGCCCCACAAGTGAGTCCTCCAGCCCCACAAGTGAGTCCTCCAGCCCCACATCCCAGTCCTCCAGCCCCACATCCCAGTCCTCCAGCCCCACATCCCAGTCCTCCAGCCGCACATCCCAGTCCTCCAGCCCCACAAGTGAGTCCTCCAGCCCCACAAGTGAGTCCTCCAGCCCCACAAGTGAGTCCTCCAGCCCCACATCCCAGTCCTCCAGCCCCACATCCCAGTCCTCCAGCCCCACATCCCAGTCCTCCAGCCCCACAAGTGAGTCCTCCAGCCGCACATGCCAGTCCTCCAGCCCCACAAGTGAGTCCTCCAGCCCCACAAGTGAGTCCTCCAGCCCCACATCCCAGTCCTCCAGCCCCACAAGTGAGTCCTCCAGCCCCACAAGTGAGTCCTCCAGCCGCACAAGTGAGTCCTCCAGCCCCACAAGTGAGTCCTCCAGCCGCACATCCGAGTCCTCCCTCCCCCACTGTGAGTCCTCCAGCCCCACATCC
This sequence comes from Crossoptilon crossoptilon, assembly GCA_036346035.1. Classification (NCBI taxonomy): domain Eukaryota; kingdom Metazoa; phylum Chordata; class Aves; order Galliformes; family Phasianidae; genus Crossoptilon; species Crossoptilon crossoptilon. The sequence goes on from JARXNR010000215.1 coordinate 123,802, forward strand.
CAGTCCTCCAGCCCCACAAGTGAGTCCTCCAGCCCCACATCCCAGTCCTCCAGCCCCACAAGTGAGTCCTCCAGCCGCACATCCCAGTCCTCCAGCCCCACAAGTGAGTCCTCCAGCCCCACAAGTGAGTCCTCCAGCCCCACATCCCAGTCCTCCAGCCCCACATCCCAGTCCTCCAGCCCCACAAGTGAGTCCTCCAGCCCCACAAGCCAGTCCTCCAGCCCCACAAGCCAGTCCTCCAGCCGCACATCCGAGTCCTCCAGCCCCACAAGTGAGTCCTCCAGCCCCACATCCCAGTCCTCCAGCCGCACATCCCAGTCCTCCAGCCCCACATCCCAGTCCTCCAGCCCCACAAGTGAGTCCTCCAGCCCCACATCCCAGTCCTCCAGCCCCATGATTGAGTCCTCCAGCCCCACAAGTGAGTCCTCCAGCCGCACATCCCAGTCCTCCAGCCCCACAAGTGAGTCCTCCAGCCCCACAACCGAGTCCTCCAGCCCCACAAGTGAGTCCTCCAGCCGCACATCCCAGTCCTCCAGCCCCACAAGTGAGTCCTCCAGGTGCACATCCAAGTCCTCCAGCCCCATAAGCGAGCCCACCAGCCCCACATCCCAGTCCTTCAGCCCCACATCCCAATCCTCCAGCCCCAGAAGTGAGTCCTCCAGCCCCACCACTTAGTCCTCCAGCCCCACAACCAAGTCCTCCAGCCCCACATCCCAGTCCTCCAGCCCCACAAGTGAGTCCTCCAGCCCCACATCCCAGTCCTCCAGCCCCACATCCCAGTCCTCCAGCCCCACAAGTGAGTCCTCCAAGCCCCACATCCCAGACCTCCAGCCACCCAAGTGTGTCCTCCAGCCCCACAACTGAGTCCTCCAGCCGCACATCCAAGCCCTCCAGCCCCACATCCCAGTCCTCCAGCCTCATTATTGAGGCCTCCAGCCCAACATCTCAATCCTCCAGCCCCACAAGTCGGTCCTCCAGCCCCACAAGTCGGTCCTCCAGCCCCACATCGCAGTCCTCCAGCCCCACACTTCAGTCCTCCAGCCCCACATCCCAGTCCTCCAGCCCCACATCCCAGTCCTCCAGCCCCACATCCCAGTCCTCCAGCCGCACAAGCGAGTCCTCCAGCCCCACAACCCAGTCCTCCAGCCCCACATCCCAGTCCTCCAGCCCCACATGGGAGTCCTCCAGCCCCACAAGAGTCCTCCAGCCCACATCCCGAAGTCCTCCAGCCCCACAAGTGAGTCCTCCAGCCGCACATCCCAGTCCTCCAGCCCCACAAGTGAGTCCTCCAGCCGCACATCCCAGTCCTCCAGCCCCAGGAGTGAGTCCTCCAGCCCCACATCCCAGTCCTCCAGCCCCACAAGTGAGTCCTCCAGCCCCACATCCCAGTCCTCCAGCCCCACAAGTGAGTCCTCCAGCCGCACATCCCAGTCCTCCAGCCCCACAAGTGAGTCCTCCAGCCCCACATCCCAGTCCTCCAGCCCCACAAGTGAGTCCTCCAGCCCCACATCCCAGTCCTCCAGCCCCACATCCCAGTCCTCCAGCCCCACAAGTGAGTCCTCCAGCCCCACATCCCAGTCCTCCAGCCCCACATCCCAGTCCTCCAGCCCCACAAGTGAGTCCTCCAGCCCCACATCCCAGTCCTCCAGCCCCACAAGTGAGTCCTCCAGCCCCACATCCCCGTCCTCCAGCCCCACAAGTGAGTCCTCCAGCCCCCCATCCCAGTCCTCCAGTCCTCCAGCCCCAGCCCCACAGTGAGTCCTCCAGCCCCCCAATCCCAGTCCTCCAGCCCCACAGTGAGTCCTCCAGCCCCCCACAAGTGAGTCCTCCAGCCCACAAGTGAGTCCCCAAACCTCCCAGCCCCATCCACAAGTGAGTCCTCCAGCCCCACATCCCAGTCCTCCAGCCCCACAAGCGAGTCCTCCAGCCCCACAAGCGAGTCCTCCAGCCCCACAAGTGAGTCCTCCAGCCCCACAAGTGAGTCCTCCAGCCGCACATCCCAGTCCTCCAGCCCCACATCCCAGTCCTCCAGCCCCACATCCCAGTCCTCCAGCCCCACAAGTGAGTCCTCCAGCCCCACATCCCAGTCCTCCAGCCCCACATCCCAGTCCTCCAGCCCCACAAGCCAGTCCTCCAGCCCCACAAGCCAGTCCTCCAGCCCCACATCCCAGTCCTCCAGCCCCACAAGTGAGTCCTCCAGCCCCACAAGCCTGCCCTCCAGCCCCACAAGTGAGTCCTCCAGCCCCACAATCCCAGTCCTCCATCCCAGTCCTCCAGCCCATCCCAGTCCTCCAGCCCCACAAGTGAGTCCTCCAGCCCCACAAGTGAGTCCTCCAACCCCCAAATCTCAGTCCTCCAACCCCCAAACCTTTGGTCCTCCAGCCCCCAAATCTCAGTCCTCCAACCCCCAAATCTCAGTCCTCCAGCCCCCAAATCTCAGTCCTCCAGCCCCCAAATCTCAGTCCTCCAGCCCCACACGTGAGTCCTCCAGCCCACAAGTGAGTCCTCCAGCCCCACATCCAGTCCTCCAGCCCCCACAAGTCAGTCCTCCAGCCCCACATCCCAGTCCTCCAGCCCCCAAGCAGTCCTCCAGCACCCCAGTCCTCCAGCCCCACAAGTGAGTCCTCCAGCCGCACATCCCAGTCCTCCAGCCCCACAAGTGAGTCCTCCAGCCCCACATCCCAGTCCTCCAGCCCCACAAGTGAGTCCTCCAGCCCCACATCCCAGTCCTCCAGCCCCACATCCCAGTCCTCCAGCCCCACAAGTGAGTCCTCCAGCCGCACATCCCAGTCCTCCAGCCCCACAAGTGAGTCCTCCAGCCGCACATCCCAGTCCTCCAGCCCCACAAGTGAGTCCTCCAGCCCCACAAGTGAGTCCTCCAGCCGCACATCCCAGTCCTCCAGCCCCACAAGTGAGTCCTCCAGCCGCACATCCCAGTCCTCCAGCCCCACGTCCCAGTCCTCCAGCATCCCAGCATCCCAGTCCTCCAGCCCCACATGCCAGTCCTCCAGCCCCACATCCGAGTCCTCCAGCCCCACATCCGAGTCCTCCAGCCCCACCATCACACCTCCAGCCCCACATCCCAGTCCTCCAGCCCCACACAAGCGAGTCCTCCAGCCACATCCAGTCCTCCAGCCCACATCCAAGTGAGTCCTCCAGCCCTACATCTCAGTCCTCCAGCCCCACAAGAGAGTCCTCCAGCCCCACATCCCAGTCCTCCAGCCCCACAAGTGAGTCCTCCAGCCGCACATCCCAGTCCTCCAGCCCCACAAGTGAGTCCTCCAGCCGCACATCCCAGTCCTCCAGCCCCACAAGCCAGTCCTCCAGCCCCACAAGCCAGTCCTCCAGCCCCACAAGCCAGTCCTCCAGCCGCACATGCGAGTCCTCCAGCCCAATCCCCAGTCCTCCAGCCCCACGTCCCACTCCTCCAGCCCCACTTCCCACTCCTCCAGCCCCACGTCCCACTCCTCCAGCCCCACGTCCCACTCCTCCAGCCCCACGTCCCACTCCTCCAGCCCCACAAGTGAGTCCTCCAGCCCCACTTCCCAGGTCCTCCAGCCCCATACAGTCCTCCAGCCCCACACCGAGGTCCTCCAGGACCCACATCCCAGTCCTCCAGCCCCACAAGTGAGTCCTCCAGCCCCACAACCCAGTCGCACCAGCCACACATCCAAGTCCTCCAGCCCCATCAGTGAATCCTCCAGCCCCATAATTGAGTCCTCCAGCCCCATAATTGAGTCCTCCACGCCCACACCGAGGTCCTCCAGCCCCCTGAGTCCTCCAGCCCCTTAAGTGACTCCTCCAGCACCATAAGTGAGTCCTCCAGCCCCACATCCCAGCCCTCCAGCCCCATAAGTGAGTGCTCCAGCCCCACACCCCAGTCCTCCAGCCCCACAACTGAGTCCTCCAGCCGCACATCCCAGTCCTCCAGCCCCACAAGTGAGTCCTCCAGCCCCACAAGCCAGTCCTCCAGCCCCACAAGCCAGTCCTCCAGCCCCACAAGCCAGTCCTCCAGCCCCACAAGTGAGTCCTCCAGCCCCACAAGTGAGTCCTCCAGCCCCACAAGCCAGTCCTCCAGCCCCACATCCCAGTCCTCCAGCCCCACAAGTGAGTCCTCCAGCCCCACACCCGAGTCCTCCAGCCCCACATCCCAGTTCTCCAAGCCCCATAATTCAGTCCTCCAGCCCCACATCTCAGTCCTCCGGCCCCACACCCGAGTCCTCCAGCCCCACATCCCAGTCCTCCAGCCCAACAGACGAGTCCTCCAGCCCCACAAGCGAGTCCTCCGGCCCCACAAGCGAGTCCTCCAGCCCCACATCCCAGTCCTCCACCCCACAGGAGTCCTCCTGCCCCACATCCTCAGCCCAGACAAGTGAGTCCTCCAGCCCACATCCCCAGTCCTCCAGCCCCACAAGTGAGTCCTCCCAGCCCCACTTCCCAGGTCCTCCAGCCCACAAGTGAGTCCTCCAGCCCACATCCCAGTCTCCAGTGGCCAGCCCCCAATGAGTCTCCAGCCCACATCCCAAGTGAGGTCCTCCAGCCCCACAAGTGAGTCCTCTAGCTGCACATCTCAGTCCTCCAGCCCCATAAGCGAGTCCTCCAGCCGCACATCCAAGTCCTCCAGCCACATAAGTGAGTCCCCCAGCCCCACACCGACGTCCTCCGCCCCCACACTGAGTCCTCCAGCCCCACACCCAGGTCCTCCAGCCCCACAGTGAGTTCCTCCAGCCCGAACAATCCCAGCCTCCAGCCCAATGAGTCCTCCAGCCCCACAAGTGAGTCCTCCAGCCCCACATGCCAGTCCTCCCGACCCACATCCGAGTCCTCCTGCCCCACACCGAGGTTCTCCAGCCCCACAAGTGAGTCCTCCAGCCCCACATCCAGTCCTCCAGCCCCACAACTCGAGAGTCCTCCAGCCGGGGCAAATCCCAGTCCTCCAGCCCACAAGAGAGTCCTCCAGCCCCACATCTCAGTCCTCCAGCCCAGAAGTGAGTCCTCCAGCCCCAAGGTGATCCAGCCCAGTCCTCCAGCCCCACAAAAGTGAGTCCTCCAGCCCCAAAGGAGTCCTCCAGCCCAACAAGTGAGTCCTCCAGCCCACATCCAGTCCTCCAGCAAAAAGTGAGTGTCTCCAGCCGCACATCCCAGTCCTCCAGCCCAACAAGTGAGTCCTCCAAGCCCCACAAGTGAGGTCCTCCAGCCCCACATCTCAATCCTCCAGCCGCACAACTAAGTCCTCCAGCCCCACATCTCAGTTCTCCGGCCCCCTAAGTGAGTCCTCCAGGCCCACACCGAGGTCCTCCAGCCCCAGAAGTGAGTCCTCCAGCCCCACATCCAAGTTCTCCAGCCCAACAAGTGAGTCCTCCAGCCTCACATCCAAGTCCTCCGGCACAAGAAATGAGTCCTCCAGCCCCACACCGAGGTCCTCCAGGGCCGCCCCCAAATCCTCCAGCCCCACATCCCAGTTCTCCAGCCCCATGAGTCCTCCAGCCCCACACCAAGAGTCCTCCAGCCCCACAAGCGAGTCCTCCAGCCCCACAAGAGAGTCCTCCAGCCCCTAAGGCGAGTCCTCCAGCCCCACATCCCAGTCCTCCAGCCCCACAAGTGAGTCCTCCAGCCCCACACCGAGGTCCTCCAGCCCCACAAGTGAGTCCTCCAGCCCCACACCGAGGTCCTCCAGCCCCACAAGTGAGTCCTCCAGCCGCACATCCCAGTCCTCCAGCCCCACAAGTGAGTCCTCCAGCCCTGCATCTCAGTCCTCCAGCCCACACCGAGGTCCTCCAGCCCCACATCCCAGTCGCACATCCCCTCCTCCCCCACAAGTGAAGTCCTCCAGCCCACACAGAGTCCTCCAACCCCACTCCCAGTCCTCCAGACAAACACCCCAGTCCTCCAGCCCCACAACACAGTCCTCCAGCCCCACAACACAGTCCTCCACCCCACATTCAAGTCCACCAGCCCCAGAAGTGAGTCCTCCAGGCCCACACAAGAGTCCTCCAGCCCCACAAGGAGGGAGTCATCCAGTCCCCAGCCCATCAAGTGGTCCTCCAGCCCCACATCCCAGTCCTCCAGCCCCATAAGTGAGTCCTCCAGCCCCACATCCCAGTCCTCCAGCCCCACAAGTGAGTCCTCCAGAGATTCCCAGCCTCCCCCACATGTCAGCCCTCCAGCCCCATAAGTGAGTGCTCCAGCCCCACATCCCAGTCCTCCAGGGTTGCCTCCAAATCCTCCAGCCCCACATCAAGGTCCTCCAGCCCCATAAGTGAGTCCTCCAGCCCCACACCCCAGTCCTCCAGCCCCATAAGTGAGTCCTCCAGCCCCACAAGTCTCCAGTCCTCCAGCCCCAGCCCCATAAAGTGAGTCCTCCTCCAGCCCCACAAGGAGTCCTCCAGCCCCCAAGTCCAGTCCTCCAGCCCCACCCACTCCTGCCCAAGTCAAGGTCCTCCAGCGCACATCCAGTCTCCAGCCCCACATCCAGCGAGTCCTCCAGCCCCACAAGGAAAAAGTCCTCCAGCCCCACAAGGAGTCCTCCAGCCCCATCCAGTGAGTCCTCCAGCCCCACAAGTGAGTCCTCCAGCCCCACATCCCAGTCCTCCAGCCCCACAAGTGAGTCCTCCAGCCCCACAAGGAGTCCTCCAGCCCCACAAGTGAGGTCCTCCAGCCCCACACTGAGTCCTCCAGCCGCACATCCCAGTCCTCCAGCCCAAATGAGTCCTCCAGCCCCACATCCGAGAGAAAAGTCCTCCAGCCCCAGGAAAGATTGAGTCCTCCAGCCCAAAAATCAGAGTCCTCCAGCCCCACACCGATGTCCTCCAGCCCCACAAGGCAGTCCTCCAGCCCCAAAGTGAAGTCTCCGCCCCCCCATCCCAAGTCCTCCAGAGTGAGTCCTCCAGCCCACATCCCCAGTCCCTCCAGCCCCACATCCAGTCCTCCGCACCCCACATGTCCAGTAATCCTCCAGCCCACATCCTCCCAGTCCTCCAGCCCCAACAGTGAGTCCTCCAGCCCCACACGGCTGTCCTCCAGCCCCACACCGAGGTCCTCCAGCCCACATAAAGTCCTCCAGGACCCAAATCCCGGTCCTCCAGCCCCAAAAGTGGGTCCTCCAGCCCCACAAAGTCCTCCAGCCCCATAAGTGAGTCCTCCAGTCCCACACCCCAGTCCTCCAGCCCCATAAGTGAGTCCTCCAGGCGCACATCCAAGTCCTCCAGCCCCACAAGTGAGCCTCAAGCCCCATGCCCCCAAGTATCTCCTCCAGCCCACAACATCCCAGGTCCAGCCCAAACCAGGTCCTCCAGCCCCACATGAGTCCTCCAGCCCCACATCAGAAGGGCCTCCAGCCCCAAAGTGAGTCCTCCACCCCACATCCGAGTCCTCCAGCCCCACAAATGAGTCCTCCAGCCCCAACAGCGAGTCCTCCAGCCCCACAAGCGAGTCCTCCAGCCCCACAAGGGAGTCCTCCAGCCCCACATCCGAGTCCTCCAGCCCCACAAGTGAGTCCTCCAGCCCCATGAAAGAGTCCTCCAGCCCCACAGTCCTCCAGCCCCAAAGCCAGTCCTCCAGCCCCACACTGAGGTCCTCCAGCCCCAAAAGTCAACCCTCCAGCCCCACGTCTCAGTCCTCCAGCCCCATAAGTGAGTCCTCCAGCCGCACATCCAAGTCCTCCAGCCCCATAAGTGAGTCCTCCAGCCTCACATCCAAGTCCTCCAGCCCCATAAGTGAGTCCTCCAGGGCCACTTCCCAGTCCTCCAGCCCCACAACTGAGTCCTCCAAGCCCACATCCCAGGTCCTCCAGCCCCATAATTGAGTTCTCCAACCCCAAAAGTCGGCCCTCCACCTCCAAACCTGAGTCCTCCAGCCCCACATCTCAGTCCACCAGCCCCACATCCGAGACCTCCAGCCCCACATCCCAGCTCTCCAGCCCCACCCCCAAGTCCTCCAGCCCCACACATCCTCCAGCCCCACACATCTCAGGTCCTCCAGCCCCATAAGTGAGTCCTCCAGCCCCACAAAACAGACCTCCAGCCCCAAAGCAGAGTCCAACCAGCCCCACAAGTCCAGTCCTCCAGCCCCCCAATCCCAGAGTCCTCCAGGCCCACACCCCAGTCCTGCAGCCCCACATCCCAGCCCTCCAGCCCCAAGTGAGCCCCAGTCCTCCAGCCCCCAATCCCATGAGTCCTCCAGCCCCATAAGCGAGTCCTCCAGCCCCACATCCCAGTCCTCCAGCACCTTAAGTGAGTCCTCCAGCCCCACGTCCCAGTCAGCCAGCCCCACATCCCAGTCCTCAAGCAGATCCCAGGCATCCAGGGGGTCCTCCAGCCCCAAAAGTGAGTCCTCCAACCGCACATCCAAGTTCTCCAGCCCCATAATTGAGTCCTCCAGCCCCACATCCAAGTCCTCCAACCCCACACCAAGGTCCTCCAGCACCAGAAGTGAGTCCTCCAGCCCCACATCCCAGCCCTCCAGCCCCAAGATGAGTCCTCCAGCCCCACAAGGAGTCCTCCAGCCCCACATCCAGTCCTCCAGCCCACAAGTGAGTCCTCCAGCCCACACCCACAGTGAGTCCCCAGCCGCACATCCCAGTCCTCCAGCCCCATCCCGTGAGTCCTCCAGCCCCACATCCAATCCTCCAGCCCCATAATGAGTCCTCCAGCCCCATCCCAGTCCTCCTGCCCCACCTGAGTCCTCCAACCCCAATCCCAGTCCTCCAACCCCAATCTCAGTCCTCCAAGCCCCCTCCACTCCTCCATGCCTCCACAGCCCCACATCCCAGTCCTCCAGCCCCACACTCCCAGTCCTCCAGCCCCAACGAGTGAGTCCTCCAAGCCCCACAAGGAGTCCTCCAAAAGCCCCCCAGTGGTCCTCCAGCCCCACACCACAGTCCTCCAGCCCCCAAAGGTCCCAGTCCTCCCGGGTCCCACAAAGAGTCCTCCAGCCCCAAAGGTGGAAGTCCTCCAGCCCCAAAGGGGAGTCAAATTTCCAGCCCCATAAGTGAGTCCTCCAACCCCACATCCGAGTCCTCCAGCCCCCCAAGCGAGTCCTCCAGCCCCCAAATCCCAGTCCTCCAGCCCCACAAGTGAGTCCTCCAGCCCCACTTCCCCAGGGGGGGGCCCTCCAGCCCACATCTCAGTCCTCCCAGCCCCACATCTCCTGCCAGGGGAATAATGAGGCCTCCAGAAAAACAGTCCCTCCAGCCCCCAAATGAGTCCTCCAGCCCCACATCCCAGTCATCCTCCAGCCCCAAATGTAAGTCCTCCAGCCCCACACCAGGTCCTCCAGCCCCAATAAGTGAGTCCCCAGCTCCCACAGGAGTCCTCCAGCCCCAAATCCGAGTCCTCCAGCCCCACTGAGTCCTCCAGCCCCCACAGCGAAAAAAAGTCCTCCAGCCCCAAAAAGAGTCGCTCCAGCCCCACAGGGGGAAGCTGCCTCCAGACACTCCTCTCCAGCCCATCCAAGTGAGTCCTCCAGCCCAAAGGAAGTCCTCCAGCCCCACAAGGAGTCCACCAGCTCCCCACATCCCAGTCTCAGGTCCTCCACGGCAGCCCCACATCTCAGTCCTCCAGCCCCACATCTCAGTCCGCCAAGGTCCTCCAGCCCCATAAGTGAGTCCTCCAGCCCCACCGCCCCCAAGTCCTCCAGCCCCACAATCGAGGTCCTCCAGGAAGCCCAACATCCCGGGAGTCCTCCCAGCCCCCACAAGGAGTCCTCCCAGTCCAGTCCAGCCCAACAAGTGAGTCCTCCAGCCCCACAGCCCCCAAGTCCCCAGCCCCACATCCCAGTCCTCCAGCCCCACCCCACAAGTGAATTGTCCTCCAGCCCCACCCAGTCCCCTCCAGCCCCACAATCCCAGTCCTCCAGTCCCCCAGTACCCCACAATCCCAGTCCTCCAGCCCCACAAGTGAGTCCTCCAGCCCCACAACCCAGTCCCTCCAGCCCCAGAAGTGAGTCCTCCAGCCCCACCCAGAGGGGCAGTCCTCCAGCCCCACAGTCACATCTCCCTCCGCCCCACCCATCCCAGTCCTCCAGTCCTCCACACCCACATCCAGTCCTCCAGCCCCACATCCCAGTCCTCCAGCCCCACCACACAGTCCTCCAGTCCTCCAGCCCCACATCCCAAGTCCTCCAGCCCCCCAAGTGAGTCCTCCAGCCCCACATCGCAGTCCTCCAGCCCCACAAGTGAGTCCTCAGCCCCACATCCCCACCCCCACAGCGAGTCCTCCAGCCCCATTAGTGAGTCCTCCAGTCCCACACCCCGGTCCTCCAGCCCCATAAGTGGGTCCTCCAGCCCCACACCCCGGTCCTCCAGCCCCGTGAGCAAGTCCTCCAGCCCCATAAGTGAAACCTCCAGCCCCACACCGAGGTCCTCCAGGACTCACATCCCAGTCCTCCAGCCCCACAACCCAGTCGCACCAGCCACACATCCAAGCCCTCCAGCCCGATAAGTGAGTCCTCCAGCCGCACATCCAAGTCGTCCAGCCCCACAAGTGAGTCCTCCAGCCCCACAAGAGTGGAGTCCTCCAGCCCCCACAGGGGTTGATCCTCCAGAAAAGACCAGTCACTCCAGCCCCCCATAACGGGCCCCACATCTCAGTCCTCCAGCCCCATAAGTTTGTCCTCCAGCCCCACAGTGAGTCCTCAGGCCCCCATAAGTGAGTCCTCCAGCCCCACACCACAGTCCTCCAGCCCCATAAGTGAGTCCTCCAGCCCCACACCTCAGTCCTCCAGCCCCACAGGAGAGTCCTCCAGGCCCACAAACAGTCCTTTCCACAACAGCCCCACATCCGAGTCACCAGCCCCAAATCCCAGTCCTCCAGCCCCAGGGGAGTGTCCCTCCAGCCGGGGAAAGCCAGAGTGCCTCCAGCCCCAGGCCCAGTCCATGAGCACAACAGCCTCCACATACCGAGTCCTCCCCCCCATAAGTGGGAAAAGGTCCTCCAGCCCACACACCTGGGTCCCTCGAAGGCTGCCCCAAGTCCTCAGCCCACATTTCCAGTTCACAAGGAATCCAGGTCCTCCAAGGGCCCCCCCAACGGGGTCCCCCAAACAAGGTCCTCCAGCCCACAAAGGGGAGTCCTTTAACGCCCCTTACAGTCCTCCAGCCCACGTGATTCACAACGGGCCTCCAGGGGACAGGGCCAGAGGGGCCCTCCAGGGGAAACTCGCAAGGGGGGGAAAAAGAGGAAGACCGGGGACAGGGGAAAAAGAGGAACTGCCGAGGGGAAAAGGGGGAAAAGGGGAACTGCCTAGGGCAAAAAGGGGGAACTGCCACGGGGGAAAAGGGGAAAAAAGGGGAACTGCCACGGGGAATTGCCACGGGGGAAAAGGGGGAAAAGGGGGAAAGGGAATTGCCAAGGCGAATTGCCAAGGGGAAAGGGGAGCTGCCCAGGGGGAAAAAGGGGAAAAAGGGGAGCTGCCCAGGGGGAAAAAGGGGATTGGGAAGGGGGAGAACGGGGGAAAGGGAACCAGGAGAACGAGGGAAAAAAGGAATTCACAACGGGAAAAAGGGAAGGAGGGGACGGGGGGGGAAACAAGGGAAGGAGGGGAACCCACAAGGGGAAAAAACGGGATGGAGTTGACCGGGAAAAAGGGAATTGACAGTGGGAAAAAGGAAAGCAGAGACCGGGAAAAGGGAAGGAGGAGAGCGGGGGAAAAGGGAATTCAGAATTGGAAAAAGGGAAGGAGGAGAGCGGGGAAAACGGGGATCCCACACGGGGGAAAACGGGGATGGAGTTGACAGAAAAAAGGGGAACTCAGCACGGGGAAAAGAGGGGAACTCAGCACGGGGTCCCTCAGATGGAAAAGGAAGGAGGACAAGGAGGGGAAAAAAGGAAGGAATTGAGAATGGGAAAAAAGGAAGGGGGAGAAGGGGGGAAAAAAGGAAGGGGGAGAAGGGGGGAAAAAAGGAAGGGGGAGAAGGGGGGAAAAAAGGAAGGGGGAGAAGGGGGGAAAAAAGGAAGGGGGAGAAGGGGGGAAAAAAGGAAGGGGGAGAAGGGGGGAAAGGAATTCACCAGGAGAAGAAAGGAAGGAATTCACCAGGAGAAGAAAGGAGCCCCACGTCCCAGTCCTCCAGCCCCGTCAGTGGGTCCTCCTGCCCCACATCCCAGGTCCTCCTGACCTACAAGTGAGTCTTCCAGCCCCACATCTCAGTCTCCAGCCCCACAGCGAGGTCCTCCAGCCCCACAAGTCAGCCCTCCAGCCCCACAGGTCAGCCCTCCAGCCCCACACAGAGGTCCTCCAGGGCCACCCCCAAGTCCTCCTGCCCCACATCCCAGTCCTCCAGCCCCATAAGTGAGTCCTCCAGCTCCACATGTGAGTCCTCCAGTACCATAAGTCAGCCCTCTAGCCCCGCATCCCAGCCCTCCAGCCCCACACCTCAGTTCTCCAGCCGCATAAGTGAGTCCTCCAGCAGCATAAGAGAGTCCTCCAGCCGCACATCCGAGGTCCTCCTGCCCTAGAAGTGACTCCACCAGCCCCACATTCGAGTCCTCCTGCCCCACACCCCAGGACCTCCAGCCCCGTGAGTCCTTGTCATGGTTTTGGTTTTTTTTTGATTTTCAGTATTCCACATCAAAACATCATGTACTGGAATTAAAGTGTTAATGCTCTAATTCTACGTACCTATCCCTATACATTACGGAAGTCATGGGATCTGACCCTTCCGGGGGGCGGGGGGCGGTCTCTTACTGCCTGGCAGTGGGTGCTGGAGGGTGCTTTCCTAGCCGTTCCAAGCTTTTTTCAGGTTTGACTCGGTCTCGGGAACTCTCTCTCATATCTTATTTGATTTATTAGACTCAATTTCAATTAGATTGTATTATATTGTATTATTTTGCATTCCGATATCATAGTTAGTAAAATAAGTTTACCTCCATAGATTGTTGCCGCTGTTTTTTTTCCCTTTTCCCCTTCCTTCCCATTTTGTGGGGCCAGGCAGGGGGTGGGGAGGGCAGGGGCCTACTGCCCCGCTGTCACGGGCATAAACTGATCTGGTTAACTCCGTGACAGATTTTGGTGGAGAATGCGGGCATAGCTGCCTTTTTTTGTGTGTTTTGGCTCTTAGAACGAATCTCGCTCTCTGCTCTTAGAGAGCTTCGTTAGGGAGCATTATCAGTAGTTCAGGTTTTTGTGCTGGAAAACTTGACCTTGAAAGACCAGGCGTACTGCCAGTATTCTGGGATATTTGTAAACTTTGAGCACTGCTTAGTCTGGGTAGTGCCTTTTTTTCTTCCCCCCCCCCCCCTCTTGTTAGTTTCAATTCATTAACCCTTTTTGAGCAGAAACCAGCGATGAACCCACTCTTTTTCGTGGGAGTGCTGAGTAAGGGATTAAAAGCTATGGTGTTCTTCACAACCTACTGGCCAATCATCAATGCCATGTTTACTTGTTGTGGAATTGTGTTCGTATATAATCAAATAAGGGCACTGACGGAGACACCTGTATGGTACCTATATTGGTACCTAAATGCAATGTTTAATATGAATTTTGACACTTGCATCCCGGATGGAATGGCTAATTTCACAAGCAACTACATCCCAAATGGAATAACTTATTTTACTAACTATGATATCGGAATGCAAAATAATACAATATAATACAATCTAATTGAAATTGAGTCTAATAAATCAAATAAGATATGAGAGAGAGTTCCCGAGACCGAGTCAAACCTGAAAAAAGCTTGGAACGGCTAGGAAAGCACCCTCCAGCACCCACTGCCAGGCAGTAAGAGACCGCCCCCCGCCCCCCGGAAGGGTCAGATCCCATGACTTCCGTAATGTATAGGGATAGGTACGTAGAATTAGAGCATTAACACTTTAATTCCAGTACATGATGTTTTGATGTGGAATACTGAAAATCAAAAAAAAACCAAAACCATGACATTCCACCCCTTATTCTACATCACTACATCATGCTTAATATATATATATATATATACATACATACATATACAAACAAAACAAAGATTAAAAATGCATCACACACACACGTCTATATACAATATACATAGAATTACTGTCTGCACTCCCCCCAGCATCAAATTTCCTTGTGGTACACATTGAACATCCCCATTCTTCTGCATTACCACCAAGTGGACCCAGGTCCCTGGGCAAAAACAGTACCGCGGAGAGGTTTGCCCCTTTCCAGAAGCTGGAAGAACCCAAACCGCTTTTCCCAACATGCTCTTTACATGTACAACAGGGACCTTATCTCCCTCTACGGTATGTAGGGAGCTGGACTGGGTAGGACCATCACGATTGATAGATCCTCTGGTATTAACTAACCAGGTGGCTTCTGCCAAATGCTTCTCCCAGTGCTTAAATGTTCCGCCACCCATTGCTTTCAGCATAGTTTTTAACAACCCATTGTATCGTTCAATTTTACCAGAGGCTGGTGCATGGTAGGGAATATGGTAAATCCACTCAATGCCATGATCTTTGGCCCAAGTATTTACAAGAGAATTTTTGAAATGAGTCCCATTATCTGATTCAATTCTTTCTGGGGTGCCATGTCGCCACAGGACTTGTTTCTCAAGACCTAGTATGGTGTTTCGGGCGGTAGCATGGGGTACTGCATATGTTTCAAGCCACCCAGTGGTTGCCTCCACCATGGTAAGCACATAACACTTACCACTGTGGGATCGTGGCAAAGTGATATAATCAACCTGCCATGCCTCTCCGTATTTGTACTTTTGCCATCGCCCTTCCTCCCAGAGTGGTTCATCCTCTTGGCTTGTTTGATTATGGCACATGTCTCACAGTCATGAATAACCTGTGCAATAGCATCCATAGTTAAGTCCACCCCTCGGTCTCTAGCCCACTTATATGTTGCATCTCTCCCCTGATGGCCCGAGGTCTCATGAGCCCACCGAGCTAGAAATAATTCACCCTTGCTCTGCCAGTCCAGGTCTATCTGAGCCACCTCAATTTTGGCAGCTCGGTCCACCTGGTGGTTATTTTGCTGTTCTTCAGTAGCCCGACTCTTGGGCACATGAGCATCTACATGGCGTACCTTCACGACCATATTCTTTATTCGGGCAGCAATATCTTTCCACAGTTCAGCAGCCCCACCCAAATAGGTTTACCCCTTCTTTGCCAGTTATTTTGCTCCCATGCTGTAACCACCCCATAGAGCATTTGCCACCATCCATGAGTCAGTGTAAAGATAAAGCGTTGGCCACCTCTCCCGTTCAGCAACATCCAAGGCCAGTTTGGACAGCCTTTACCTCTGCAAATTGGCTTGATTCTCCTTTCCCTTCGGTGGCCTCCGCAACTTGTCGTGTGGGGCTCCACACAGCAGATTTCCATCTGCGATGCTTTCCCACAATACGACACGATCCATCAGTGAACAGGGCATATTTTCTTTCATTTTCTGGTAATTCGTTGTATGGTGGGGCCTCATTAGCTCGTGATACTTCTTCTGCTGGTGATGTTCCAAACTTTTTACCTTCAGGCCAGTCCATGATGACCTCTAGGATTCCTGGACGGCTGAGGTTCCCCATCCGCGCTCGTTGCGTAATCAACGCAATCCACTTACTCCAAGTGGCATCAGTTGCGTGATGGGTGGGGGGAACCTTTCCTTTAAACATCCAGTTCAGCACTGGTAGTCGAGGTGCCAGAAGAAGCTGTGTTTCAGTACCGACCACTTCAGAAGCAGCCCGAACCCCCTCATACGCGGCTAAGATCTCCTTTTCGGTTGGAGTGTAGCCTTCTTCCGACCCCCTGTAGGCCCGACTCCAGAATCCCCAGGGGTCGGCCTCGGGTCTCTCCTGAGGCTCTTTGCCACAAACTCCAAGTGGGACCTTTCTCTCCAGCAGCAGTGTAGAGGATGTTCTTTACATCCTGCCCTGTCCGTACTGGCCCTAAGGCCACGGCACGGGCTATCTCCTGTTTAATCTGTTCAAAAGCCTGCTGCTGCTCAGGGCCCCATGTAAAACTCATTCTTCATTCGCGTCACATGATAAAGGGGGCTTACAATGAAGCTATAGTTTGGAACATGCATTCTCCAAAAGCCCACTACACCCAAAAAAGATTGTGTCTCTTTCTTACTAGTGGGTGGAGACATAGCAGTGATTTTGTCTATCACATCTGTCGGGATGTGACGACGGCCATCTTGCCACTTTATACCCAGGAACTGAATCTCCTGAGCAGGTCCTTTCACTTTGCTCCGCTTAATAGCAAAACCAGCACGCAGAAGAATCTGGATTATTCGCTCTCCTTTTGTGAAGACTTCTTCTGCTGTATCGCCCCACACAACGATGTCATCAATGTACTGCAAGTGCTCAGGGGCACTGCCCTGTTCCAGTGCGGTTTGGATCAACCCATGGCAAATGGTCGGGCTATGTTTCCACCCCTGGGGCAAACGGTTCCAAGTATACTGAACACCCCTCCAGGTGAAAGCGAACTGTGGCCTACATTCTTTGGCCAAAGGAATGGAGAAAAAGGCATTAGCAATGTCAATGGTGGCATACCATTTGGCTGCTTTTGACTCCAGTTCATACTGGAGTTCTAACATGTCCGGCACAGCAGCACTCAGTGGGGGTGTGAGTAAGCCCCACACCCTGGAACTCCAGCCCCATAAGTGAGTCCTCCGGCCCGATACACCCGGGAACTCCAGCCCCATCAGTGAGTCCTCCAGCCGCACAAGTGAGTCCTCCAGCCCCACACCGAGCTCTTCCAGCCCGAGATCCGAGTCCTCCAGCCCCACATCCGAGTCCTCCAGCCCCACAGCCGAGCCCTGGAACAAAGAACTGCGGTACCCATCCTGACTTTCTCCGCCCCAGCCATCACCTCAGATCCCCATTCCGTACCTTTGCACTCACGTCCGGTCCGTCATCCCAAAAGAGAAGAATTCCTCAGCTCCAATCATTCTCTGGGGCCGAGCAGGAGCCAAGGACAGTCCTCCAGCCCCACTGCCCAGTCCTCCAGCCCCACTGCCCAGTCCTCCAGCCCCACTGCCCAGTCCTCCAGCCCCATAAGTGAGTCCTCCAAGGTCCTCCCACCGCATATCCGAGTCCTCCAGCCCCACGTCCCAGTCCTCCAGCCCCGTGAGTGGGTCCTCCTGCCCCACATCCCAGGTCCTCCTGCCCTACAAGTGAGTCTTCCAGCCCCACATCCCAGGTCCTCCTGCCCTACAAGTGAGTCTTCCAGCCCCACATCCCAGGTCCTCCAGCCCCACAACCCAGGTTCCACAAGCCCCACACCCCGGCCCTCCAGCCCCACATCCGAGTCCTTCGGAGGGAAAAGGAAGGAGGAAAAGGAGGGAAGAGGAAGGAGGAAAAGGAGGGAAGGGGAATTGACAAAGAGGAAAAAGGAAGGAGGAGAAGGAGAAAAAGGGCGCGAGGACAGCCAGCGAATGAACTGGAACGGAAGGGAAAAAAGAAGAGGAAGGGACGAGGGAGAGGAAAAGGGAACTGGGACGGGAGGGAACAAGGACGAGGGAGGAAACAGGGTCCTCCAGCACCGTAAGCGAGTCCTCCAGCCCCACATCTCAGTCTCCAGCCCCACAACTCAGCCCACCAGCCCAACACCGAGGTCCTCCAGGGCCACCCCCAAGTCCTCCAGCCCCACATCCCAGTCTTCCAGTACCATAATTGAGTCCTCCAGCCCCACACCCGAGTCCTCCAGTGCCACATCCCAGTCATCCAGCCCCACACCCGAGTCCTCCAGCCCCACATCCCAGCCATCCAGCCCCACACTGAGGTCCTCCAGCCTCACACCCGGGTCCTCCAGCCCCATAAATGACTCCTCCAGCCCCACACCGAGGTCCGCCAGCCCCACATCCGAGACCTCCAGCCCCAGACCCAGGTCCTCCAGCCCCGTGAGTGAGTCCTCCAGGCCCCAAATCCCAGTCCTCCAGCCCCACACCGAGGTCATCCAGCTCCATACCCCAGCCCTCCAGCCCCACTTCCAAGTCCACCAGCCGCACATCCAAGTCCTCCAGCCCCACAAGTCAGCCCTCCAGCCCCACACCCCTGCCCTCCAGCGCCGCCCGCACATCCTCCATCCACATATCCCAGTCCTCCAGCCCCACACCAAGGTCCTCCAGCCCCACAAGACATCCTTCCGGCCCAATAACTGAGTCCTCCAGTCCCACATCCCAGTCCTCCAGCCCCACACCGAGGTCCTCCAGGGCCGCCCAAGTCCTCCAGCCCCACATCCCAGTCCTCCAGCACCAGAAGTGAGTCCTCCAGCCCCACACCGAGGTCCACCAGACCCTTAAATGAGTCCCCCAGAATCTTAAGTGGGTCCTCCAGCCCCACTCCGAGGTCCTCCAGACCCACAACAGAGTCCTCCAGCTCCACACCCAGGTCCTCCCGCCCCACAAGTCATCCTACCAGCCCAATAATTGAGTCCTCCAGCCCCATACCCAAGTCCTCCAGCCCCACATCCCAGACCTCCAGCCCCACACCCAGGTCCTCCAGCCCCACAAGTCAGTCCTCCAGCAACACAGTTCGGTCCTCCAGCCCCACACCCTGGTCCTCCAGCCCCACAAGTGAGTCCTCCAGCCCCACACCGAGGTCCTCCAGGCCCACATCCCAGCCCTCCAGCCCCACACCCGAGTCCTCCTGCCCCACACCCAGGTCCTCCTGCCCCACACCCAGGTCCTCCAGGGCCACCCCAAGTCCTCCCGCACCACATCCCAGTCCTCCAGCCCCACACCAAGGTCCTACAGCCGCATAACTGAGTCCTCCAGCCCCACACCCGAGTCCTCCAGCCCCCTAAGTGAGTCCTCCAGCCCCACATGAAATGGCGGCTATTGGCGACCTGCTCCCAAAGCTCCGCTCCGAATGTAACGCCTCCTATTTCTTCCACGGCAACTCGAAGAGCACTGCAAGAGGAAATGCTCAGCTGCTGCTTTTCCCACACCCAGGTCCTCCAGGACCCACATCCCAGTCCTCCAGCCCCACATTCCACTCCTCCAGCACCGTGAGTCCTCCAGCCCCACACCGAGCTCTTCCAGCCCCAGATCCGAGTCCTCCAGCCCCACACCCAGGTCCTCCAGCCCCACAGCCGAGCCCTGGAACAAAGAACTGCGGTACCCATCCTGACTTTCTCCGCCCCAGCCATCACCTCAGATCCCCATTCCGTACCTTTGCACTCACGTCCGGTCCGTCATCCCAAAAGAGAAGAATTCCTCAGCTCCAATCATTCTCTGGGGCCGAGCAGGAGCCAAGGACAGTCCTCCAGCCCCACTGCCCAGTCCTCCAGCCCCACTGCCCAGTCCTCCAGCCCCACTGCCCAGTCCTCCAGCCCCACTGCCCAGTCCTCCAGCCCCATAAGTGAGTCCTCCAGCCCCACACCGAGGTCCTCCAGCCCCCTAAGTGAGTCCTCCAGCCCCACACCCCGGTCCTCCAGCCCCCTAAGGGAGCCCCCCAGCCCCACACCCCGGTCCTCCAGCCCCCTAAGGGAGCCCCCCAGCCCCACCCACAGCAGCGTTTCTGGGCACGCTCTCCGTCCGGGTGCCACAGCCTTGTTGGAATCAGCCTTGTGCACCCAGGCCGTGTTCTCCGTGCTCCCAGAGACTGCAAGAAAGGCCCCAATCCGGGCTCCCTCGAGGAGGAACCCGAGTCCTCCTGCCCCACACCGAGGTCCTCCCGCCCCACATCTCAGTTCCCCAGCCCCATAAGTCAGTCCTCCAGCCCCACAAGTCAGCCTTCCAGCAGCACAATTCGGTCCTCCAGCCCCACACCCTGGTCCTCCACCCCACATCCCAGGTCCCCAGGCCCCACAGTGAGTCCTCCAGCCCACATCTCAGTTTTCCAGCCCAACAACCCAGTCCTCCAGCTCCAGCCCCATTAAGTGAGTCCTCCAGCCCCAGTCCTCCAGCCCCATAACTGAGTCCTCCAGCCCCATAAATGAGTCCTCCAGCCCCACATCCGAGGGCCGCCTGCCCCCTCACCTCTGAGTCCTCCAGCCCCACACCCCACGTGAGGTCCCTCCAGCCCACATCCGAGGTCCTCCAGCCCCATACCCAGTCCTCCCAGCCCCACACCGAGTCCCCCTCCAGGCCCCAGAGTCCTCCAGCCCCACATGCCCCAAGGTCCTCCAGCCCCACAAGCGAGTCCCCAGCCCACAACTGAGTCCTCCAGCCCCATCCCAGGATGTCCTCCAGCCCCACAATTGAGTCCTCCAGCCCCACTTCCAAGTCCTCCAGCCCCCACATTCCTCCACGGCCCCCGGACCTGAGTCCTCCAGCCCCACAAGTCCTCCAGGCCCCCACACCCAAGTCCTCCAGCGCCACAAGTGAGTCCTCCAGCCCCATAAGTCAGCGGTCCTCCAGCCCCACACCGAGCCCCAGGGAGTCCTCCAGCCCCACACCGAGGTCCTCCAGCGGCCATAAACATCCTCCAGTCCCCAGGGCCGCCCCAACCCAGGTCCTCCACCCCAAAGTGAGTCCTGCCCAGCCCCCACATCCAGTGGTCCTCCAGGCCCAATCCCACAAGGAGTCCTCCAGCCCCACACCCATTGGTCCTCCACCCCACATCCAGTCCTCCAGCCCCAGTCCACCCAGTCCTCCAGCCCCATTAATCAGTCATCCCCTCCAGGCGGGCCCCAGTCCTTCCAGCCCCACCAGGCTCCAGGTCCTCCAGCCCCATAAGCGAGTCCCCAGCCCCCAACTTCCCAGGCCGCCAACAGCCCCACAAGGCCCTCCAGCCCCAAAGTCCCAGTCCTCCAGGCCACACCCAGGAGTCCTCCCAGGGCGGGAAACAAGTCAGTCCTCCAGCCCCAGGGATCCAAGTCCTAAAAGCCCACACCAGGTCCAAGGCCAGCCCCAAGAAAGGGTCCTCCAAGCCCCAGCCCGGTCCTCCAGCCCCAAAAGTCCTCCAGGCCCCAAATTGGGAAGCCCCACAGCCCAAGGGGAAAAGGGGCCCCATAATTGCCCCCGGGGGAAAGCCCCAGAGAAAGGGGAAAAGTCCTCCCCAGTGACTCCAAGTTAGGGAAAACCCCAAGAGCCTCCTCCAGGACGGGATAAAGTCCAGGGCTCCAGGGAAGGCAGGGGTCCTCAAGGCCCCACATCCCGTCCTCCTCCCCACAAGCTGAGTCCTTCCAGGGGCACCAAAGGTCCTCCAGTGAGGGGGACAATCGGGGTCCCCCGGCCCCAAAACCGGGTCCAACCCGGGAAAAGATTCCCGGGGAAAAGTCCATCAACCGGGGAAAAGGCGGGGCCCCAGGAAAAGTCCTCCACCCCAAAAGGGGTCCTCCAGCCCAAAGGCCCCAGGGGGCCCAAAGGAAGCCCTCCAGCCCGGGGAAAAGTCCCTCCAGTCCAAAAAGGGAAAGTGAACGCCCCAACCAAGTCCTCCAGCCCCAAAGGAGGAGTCCTCCAGGAAACCCACAAGGGGGTCCTCCAGGGGGAAAGTCTCCAGGGGGGAAAAGAGTCCTCCAGGCGGGCCCCAAAGGGTCCTCCAGCCCCTGCCCAAAGGGGAAAACAGGGGGAAAAGAGTCCTCCAGGGGAAAGGGGGAAAGGAGGTAAAAAGCCCAGGGGAAAATCCTCAAGGGAAAAAAAGGGAGAAAAGGAAGGACAAACCCCATGATGAAGGCCTGAAAGCAGCCCCAGGGGCCCCCGGCGGGTCCCCAAGCCCAGGCAGGTTGGAAAGCGGGACCACCAAAGGAGTCCTCCAGGGGAAAGAAGGCCAAGAGAAAAAGAGGATCCTCCAGGGGAAAGGTGAGTCCGTCCAGCCCACAAGTATCCGGGGGAAAAATGGCCCCACATCAAAGAGGTCCTCCAAAGGAAAGGACTCCTCCAGCCCCAGGGAACTCAGGTCCATCCTGGGGGCCCACATCCCCAGTCCTCCAGAAAAAGGCCCCCAAGGTCCTCCAGCCCAACAAAGAAAGGGGGGAAACCTCCAGCCCCAAAGGTCCTCCGGCCCCAGCCCCAAAGGGAAAAAAGGTCTCACAGCCCCCAATCCCAAGTCCCCAGGACCCAAAACCAGGTCCTCCAGCCCCACATCCAGGTCCTCCAGCCCCACCCAAGGGGGTCCTCCAGCCCCACACACCGAAGGGAAAGCCCCACGGGGCCCCAGAAAGGGGATGGCCAGCCCCACATCCCAGTCCTCCAGCCCCAGATAAGGGAGGACTCCAGGAAAATCCAGAGTCCTCCAGCCCACACCGTGGTGAGTCCTCCAGCCCCAGCCCCACCTCAAGGAGGTCCTCCAGCCCACAAAAAAGGTCCTCCAGCCCCATCCAAAAGTCCTCCAGCCCCACAAGAGTTCCTCCAGCCCCAGGGGAAAGGGGCCAAAAGTCCTCCAGCCCCACACCCAGTCCTCCAGCCCCATAAGTCCTCTTCCAGCCCACACACCCTCCATTTCGAGGTCGGGGGTTCCAGCCCCATACACCCCCTACAGTCCCCAGCCCCCATCGGAGGTCCTCCAGGAAAGTCCACAGGCAGAGTCCCCAGCCCCCATCCGAAGCTCCTCCAGCCCCACAAAAGACAGTTCCTCCAGGGCCCCCCCAAGTCCAGTGAGTCCAGCCCAACCCCATTGAGTCCTCTCCAGCCCCCACTCCCCGGCTGAGTCCTCCCCCACAGCAGAGTCCTCCAGCCCCAAACCGGGTCCAGCCCCCCAGCCCCTCCCCACCAAGTCCTCCAGCCCCATCCAGGCCTTCCTCCAAACCCAAATCTCACCAACTTCTACTAAGTCCTAAAGTCAGTCAGCCCCCCACCAGGTCTCCCCAGCCCCCAAAAGTGAGTCCTCCAGCCCCACAAGGAGGAGACCAGAGTGACTCTCCGCCCACAGAAATGCTAAGAAGGCCCTCCAGCCACAGGGTCCTCCAGCCCCACACCGGGGGGGAGGCAGGGGGGAAAGGAGGAAGCCCCACCCAAGAAATCCAGGAAACCTCAATCCCAGCCCTCCAGCCCCACATGACAGTCCTCCAAGGGGACCAAAGGAGTCCTCGGGAAGCCCCAGCCCCCACAGTCCTCCCTAAAAGCCCCGAATTGGTCCCTCCGCCCCAGCAACCACAGTCCTCCCAGTCAACCCCAGGCCCCAAGGTCTCCAGGACCCAAGGAAGAAGTCCTCCAGGCCCCACAACGAGGTCCTCAAGCCCCACATCCCAGTCCCCCAGGCCCCACACCCCAGTCCTCCAGCCCCATCTCAGTTCCTCCAGCCCCAAAAAGGTCCTCCACCCCCAGAGGACTATCCTCCAGTTCCCCCACAAGTCCTCCAGCCCCATATTCCGAACACCCAGTCCCCTCAGGAAAAGAAGTGAGGTCCCCAGCCCCACCCCGAGGTCCTCCAGCCCCAGAAGCACCATCCAGCCCCAGCGGGAGGTCCTCCAGGCCCCACAAGTCCTCCAGCCCCATCAGGGTCCTCCAGCCCGTAATCTGAGGTCCTCCAGCCCCATAAGGGAGTCCTCCAAAGCCCCACACCCGGTCCCTCCAGCCCCAAACCGGGTCACTCCAGCCCAGCCCAAGTCCTCCAGTCAGCCCCACATCCAAGTCCTGAAGGGTCCTCCAGAGTTCCCTGCCCACCCCAGAGTCCTCCAAGCCACACCAAGTCTCCTCAGGAGCCCCCATCCCGAGTCATTCACAGGGACCCCCTGCGAGGCTCCAGCGACCCCAAAACCGCATTGGTCCCCTCCAGCCCCAATGCCGGGTCCTCCAGCCAGCCAATAAAAGTCCCCCAGCCCCACACCCAAGGTCCTCCAGCCCCACATTAAAAGTGAGTCGACCCAGAATCCGAGACCTCCAGTCCCATAAGGAGTCCTCCAGCCCCCACACCGAGTCCTCCAGCCCCAAACACTCAGTCCTCCAGCCCCAACCAGGTCCCCTCCAGCCCCATACCCAGTACCTCCAGCCCACACCCGAGTCCTCCATGGAAAGTGAGTCCTCCAGGGCCGCCCCAAAGAGTCCTCCAGCCCCACAACACAGTTCCTCCAGCCCAAATCCGAGTCCTCCAGCCCCCAAAGAGTCCTCCAGCCCCACATCCCAGTCCTCCAGCCCCATAATTGAGTCCTCCAGCACAATAAGTGAGTCCTCCAGCCCCACATCCAGGTCCTCCTGCCACACACCGATGTCCTCCACGGCCGCACCCAAGTCCTCCAGCCCCACATCCCAGTCCTCCAGCCCCATAAGTGAGTCCTCCAGCCCCACCCTAAGTGGTCCCCACCCAGCCCTTAGCCACACCAGTCCCCCCCCACCAGGTACTCCAGCCCCACTCCCAGGGTCCTCCAGGGCCCCCACCAACAGAGTCCTACCAGCCCCACACCCGGTCCTCCAGCCCCAAGTCCAGTCCAGCCACCATATTGAGTCCTCCAGCCCCACATCCCAGGTCCTCAAGCCCCATAAGGAGTCCATCCAGCCCACACATCCCAGTCCCTCCAGCCCCACACCAAGGTCCCTGTCTCCAAATACAGGGCCCTGTATAATCAATGTCCTCCAGCCCCAGGAATATTTTATAATTTAATAACATTAAGACGCTATAATAACGAAATAAGCGAGGCAGTTAGGCACAGCGAGACAAAGAGAAGAAATAGGAGGCTTACCCGTGTCGTGGGCTCGCTCAGGAAACTCCAGCGGAGCGGATCTTCCGAAGAGAGAGAGAGAGAGAGATCCTTCCCCACTGGCCGTCAGCTCTTCAATGGGTCCAGGAGAGGCGCAGCCAGGCTCCACCCCTTCCTGCAGCACAGCTGAATCGCTCTCACCTGTGCTCCCAGGGCTGACTCAGCACTCGCCCCCAAGTCCTCCAGCCCCACAAGTCAACCCTCCAGCCCCACATCTCAGTCCTCCAGCTCCACATCCTAGTACTCCAGCCCCATAATTCAGTCCTCTAGCCCCACACAGAGGTCCTCCAGGGCCACCCCCAAGTCCTCCAGCCCCACATCTCAGTCCTCCAGCCCCCTAAGTGAGCCCTCCAGCCCCACACCCCGGTCCTCCAACCCTACTTCAAAGTCCACCAGCCCCACATCTCAGATCTCCAGCCCCATAATTGAGTCCACCAGCCCCAAACCCAGGTCCTCCAGCCCCAAAAGTGAGACCTACAGCCCCACACCCAGGTCCTCCTGCCCCACAGGTCAGCCCTCCAGCCCCACACCGAGGTCCTCCAGGGCCACCCCCAAGTCCTCTAGCCACACATCCCAGACCTCCAGCCCCCTAAGTGACTCCTTCAGTGCCACACCAAGGTCCTCCAGCCCCACATCCGAGTCCTCCAGAACCCTAAATGAGTCCTCCGGCCCGACACCGAGGTCCTCCCGCCCCACATCTCAGTTCTCCAGCCCAGAAGTGAGTCCTCCTGCCCCACACCGAGGTCCTCCCGCCCCACATCTGAGTCCCCCAGCCCCACATCCCAGTCCCCCAGCCCCATAATTGAATCCTCCAACCCCAAACTGAATTCCTCCCGCCCCACATCTTACTTTTCCAGCCCCATAAGTCAGTCCTCCAGCCCCACAAGTGAATCCTCCAGCCCGACATCTCAGTTTTCCGGCCCAACAACCCAGTCCTCCAGCCTCACCTCCCAGTCCTGCAGCCCCACCTGCCAGGACCTCCTGCCCCACATCCCGGCCCTCCAGCCCCTCACCCGAGTCCTCCAGCCCCACAAGTCAGCCCTCCAGGCCCACATCCTTGTTCCTCCAGCCCCATAAGTGAGTCCCCCAGCCCCACATCCCAGACCTCCAGGCCCACCATTGAGTCCTCCAGGGCTGCCCCCAAGTCCTCCAGCCCCACAAGAGAGTCCTCCAGCCGCACACCCAAGTCCTCCAGCCCCACACCCCAAGAGTCCTCCATGCCCCACAGGAGTCCTCCAGCAGTCCTTCCAGCCCCAGAAGTGAGTCCTCCAGCCCCACATCCCAAGAGTCCTCCAGCCCCCACTGCCGAGTCCTCCAGCCCCCATAATTGAGTCCTCCAGCCCCACATCTCAGTCCTCCAGCCCCATCTCACCACCAAGGTCCTCCAGCCCCCACAAGATTCCTGAGTCCTCCAGCCCCACACCCCGAGGTCCTCCAGCCCCCCATCCCGATTGAGTCCTCCAGCCCCATCCTCAGTGAGTCCTCAGCCCCACATCCAGTCCTCCAGCCCCACACCCCAGTCCTCCAGCCCCCCAACCCCGTCCTCCCGCCCCCCAAACGAGGTCCTCCAGGGCCCCACAGTGAGTCCTCCAGCCCCCACATCCCCAGTCCTCCAGCCCCACAAGGCGGTGAGTCCTCCAGCCCCATCGGAGTCCTCCAGCCCCCCCCAGTCCTCCAGCCCCACACCCCAAGTCCTCAGCCAGCCCCAGGAATTGAGGTCCTCCAGCCCACATCGAGTCCTCCAGCCCCAGAAGGAGTCCTCCAGCGCCCACAACTGAGTCCTCCAGCTCTTCGGCCCCGAACAAGTGAGTCCTCCAGACACACATGGGGAGCCCTCCAGCCAAAAGTCCAGGCCCAATCCAGCCCCAGGTCAAGGGAAAGGCGGGGGAAAAGATCTCCAGCCCCATAAGTGAGTCCTCCAGCCCCACATCCCAGTCCTCCAGCCCCAATAATGAGGCCTCCAGCCCCACAGGTCCCAGGTCCTCGCCCTGCCCCACAAGTCAGTCCCTCCAGCCCCAATCCCCCAAGTCCTCCACCCCCACCCCCAGGAGTCCTCCAGCCCCAAAAGGGAATTGGCCTCCAGCCCCAGGGGAGTCAGGTCCTCCAGCCCCCACATAAGTCCTCCAACGTCCCCACAAAAAGGGAAGGCACCACAGGTCCTCCCAGCCCCAAGGGGTCCTCACACCTCCGGAGTCCCAAGAAGGGGGATTGAGTCCTCCAGCCCCACAAAGTCCAGTCCTCCAGCCCCATAGGGTGAAAGTCCTCCAGCCCCACGGTCCTCCAGCCCAACATCCGGAAGGAGAAAAAGGGGAGCCCAAAGGAGGGGGAAAAAGGGAAGATGAGACCGGAATCCAGGGAAACATCCAGGTCCTCCAGCCCCACAAACAGAGGAGTCCTCCAGCCCCACAAGTCCTCCAGTCCTCCAGCCTCCACAGTCAGGTCCGGGACTCCCCCACAAGGGGAGACAAAAGGGCACCCCTCCTCCCCAAGCCCCAGGGAGTCCTCCAGAAAAAAGGAAAAAAGGTCCTCCAGCCCAAACGATGGTCCCCAGCCCCATAAGTGAGTCCTCCAGCCCCACACATCCCAGTCCTCCAGCCCCACAAAGGGAAGAGTCCTCCAGCCCCAGGGCCCTGAGGTCTCCAGCCCACACAGAGGACTCCTCCAAACCCCAGACCGAGGTCCTCCAGGGAGCCCAAGAAGTCCTCCAGCCCCAATCCCATTGCCCAGTCCTCCAGCCCCAAAAGAGCCAGGCCCCCCAGCACCCCTCAGCCCCCCAGGAATAAACTCAGGAGTCCTCCAGCCCCAAATCCCAGTCCTCCAGCCCCAAACCGAAGTCCTCCAGCCCCCAGAGTCCTCCAGCCCAACAGGCAAAAGTCCTCCAGCCCCACACCCAGTCCTCCAGCCCACAAAGTGAGTCCTCCAGCCCCACAAGTGAGGTCCTCCAGCCCCACACCAAGTGAGGTCCTCAGCCCCACAACCCGAGTCCTCCCGCCCCACATCCCAGTCCTCCAGCCCCACATCCGAGTCCTCCAGCCCACAACCAGGTCCTGCCAAGCCACACTGAGTCCTCCAGCCCCACCCAGTCCTCCAGCCCCACACCCGTCCTCCTCCCAGCCAATCCCAGTCCTCCAGCCCCAGAAAGTGAGTCCTCCACCCCCACCCGAGTCCTCCAGCCCCACCCCAAGTCCTCCAGCCCCATCCCAGTCCTCCAGCCCCAAAAGTCCAGTCCTCCAGCCCCACCGAGGGTCCTCCCCCCCACATCCTCCCCACCCCAAAGAGAGTCCTCCAGCCCCACATCTGAGGTCCTCCAACCGCACATCCAAGTCCTCCAGCCCCAATCCCAGTCCTCCAGCCCCATAAGTGAGTCCTCCAGCCGCACATCCAAGTCCTCCAGCACCACAAGTAAATCCTCCAGCCCCACACCGAGGTCCTCCAACCTCACATTCGAGTCCTCCAGCCCCACACCGAGGTCCTCCAGCCCCATAAGTGAGTCCTCCAGCCCCACATCTCAGTTCACCAGCCCCAAAAGTGAGTCCTCCAGCCCCACTGCCCGGTACTCCAGCCCCACACCCCGGTCCTCCAGCCCCACACCCCAGTCCTCCAGAGTCCCCACAAGAGCAAATGAGTCCTCCAGCCCCGCCCCCAGTCCTCCATCCCCACAGGAAAATCCTCCAGCCCCACAAGCCGAGTCCTCCAGCCAAAGTGGAATCCTCCAGCCCCCAAATCGAGGAAAGGTCCTCCAGGCCCCACAACGTCCCAGAATTTCCTCCAGCCCCCTCCGCCCAAAGAGGTCCAGTCCTCCAGCATCCCAACAACCCAGTCCTCCAGCCCCCACAGCCCAGGAAAAACAGCCCCACATAGGTGAGTCCTCCAGCCCCAATCCAGGACGAGTTCCTCCAGCCCAAACCGAGTCCTCCAGCCCACATCCCAGGGGCTCCAGCCCACACCCGAGTCCTCCAGCCACAAGAGATTTCTCCAGCCCACAAGTGAAGTCCTCCAGCCCCACACCTCCCAGTTCCTCCAGCCCCAAATGAAGTCCTCCAGCCCACACAGTCCAGTCCTCCAGCATCCCAGTCCTCCAGCACCCCAGTCCTCCAGCCCAGAATAGGAAGGTGAAGAAAAAAGCCCCAAATTGGGGAGAATTCCCCAGCCCAAAGTGAGTCCTCCAGGGAAACATCCAAGTCCTCCAGCCCCACAGCCCCGTCCTCCAGCCCCAGAAGTGAGTCCTCCAGCCCCACACCCAGGTCCGGGAAGTAGGGAACCTGAGGCAGTCCTCCAGCCCCAAAGTGAGGTGAGTCCTCCAGTCTCCCCACAATCGAGAAGAGTCCTCCAGCCCAAAAAGGAGTCCTCCAGACAGGTCACAGGAGCAAGTGAGTCCTCCAGCCCCACAATGAGTCCTCCAGCCCACATCCCCGAGGTCCTCCAGCCAAAGGAAGTGAGTCCTCCAGCCCCAAAGGGAGTCCTCCAGCCCCACAAGAGTCCTCCAGCCCCACAAAGGTCCTCCCAGCCCCACAATGAGTCCTCCAGCCCCATAATCCCAGTCCTCCAGCCCCAAACCCAGAGTCCTCCAGCCCCCCACAGGGGAGGTCCTCCAGCACCCCAGGAGTCCTCCAGCCCCACAATCCCAGTCCTCCAGCCCCCATACATCCCGAAGTCCTCCAGCCCACAATCCCAGATTCCTCCAGCCCCACCCCAGTCAAGTCCTCCAGCCCCACATCAGCCAGTCCTCCAGCCCCACAGTGAGTCCTCCCAGCCCCCTAAGTGAGTCCTCCAGCCCCACCCCAGGTCCTCCCCCCCGAGGTCCTCCAGCCCCACACTGAGGTCCTCCAGCCCCATAATCCCGAGGTCCTCCAGCCCCCCCCACGAGTCCTCCAGCCCCACAACCCACTCCTCCAGGCCCCAACTGAGTCCCTCCAGCCCCAGCCCACGTTCCCCAGTCCTCCAGCCCCACATCCCAGTGAGTCCTCCCAGCCCCACATCCAGTCCTCCAGCCCCCAACGAAGTGAGTCCTCCAGCCCCACATCCAGTCCTCCGGTGAGCTGGTCCCACACCCAGGTCCTCCAGCCCCACAAGTGAGTCCTCCAGCCCAACCCCCAAGTCCTCCAGCCCCATAAGTGAGTCCTCCAGCCCCACATCCCAGTCCTCCAGCCCCATAAGTGAGTCCTCCAGCCCCACATCCAGGTCCTCCAGCCCCCTAAGTGTGACCTCCAGCCCCACAGCGCAGTCCTCCAGCCCCACGTGAGTCCTCCAGCCCCAACCAGGTCCTCCAGGGCCAAACCCCAGGTCCAGCCCCACATCCCAATCCTCCAGCCCCATAAGTGAGTCCTCCAGCCAACACGAGTCCTCCAGCCCCATACCGAGTCCAGCCCACATGGGAGCCCCACAATCCAAGTCCTCCAGCCCCCCCAAATCCTGAGGTCCTCCAGCCCCATAATTGAGTCCTCCAGCCCCAGATCGAGGTCCTCCAGCCCCACATCCCAGTCCTCCAGCCCCCCATACTGAAAAGTCCTCCAGTCATCCACCACCCAAGTCCTCCAGCCCACCCCAAGCCTCCTCCAGCCCCCACATCCCAGTCCTCCAGCCCCACAGAAGTGAGTCCAGCTCCAGGCTGCCCACCAAGTCTCCTGCCCCACATCCAGTCTCCAGCCCACCAGTTAAGGTCCTCCAGAGCCACAACCCAATCCTCCAGCCCCACCCCCGAGTCCTCCAGGGCCCACATTACTTGAAGGTCCTCCAGCCCCAGAAGTGAGTCCTCCAGCCCAATAAGTCCCCCACCCCAAGTCCTGACAGCCCAATGCCCCAAATGAGTCCATAGGCCCCCAGAAAACCGAGGTCCTCCAGCCCAAAACCGAAAGTTCCTCCAGCCGCACGATCTCAAGTCCTCCACCCAATCCCAGCCTCCACACGACAGTCATCCTCCAGCCCCCATACCAGCCTCCAGGCCCATAAGTGAGTCCTCCAGCCCCCAACCCAGTCCTCCAGGACCAGCCCCCACAGAGTCCTCCAGCCCCACACTGCCCAGGTCCTCCAGCCCCATCCCAATTGAGGTCCCCAGTGCCACATCAAGTCCTCCAGCCCCACACCGAGGTCCTCCAGCCCCAATTGATCGGCAGTCCTCCAGCCGCCTTGAGTCCTCCAGACCACAACAGGGTCAACCAGAGTCCTCCAGCCGCACTCAGTTGTCCTCCAGCCCCACACCGAGGTCCGCCAGCCCCACAACCGAGGTCCTCCAGCCGCACATCTCAGTCCTCCAGCCCACACAGCAAGTGAGTCCTCCAGCCCCAAAGTCCTCCAGCCCCACACTCCAGTCCTCCAGCCCCACATCCCAAGTCCTCCAGCCCACAATCCCAGTCCTCCCGCTCCACAAGGTCTCAGCCCACTCCCACTCTGCCAGTCCACCCAGGTCCCAGCCCCAAAGTGAGTCCTCCAGCACCCAAGATCAGTCCTCCAGGGCGCCGCCCCCAGGGTCCTCCAGCCCATCACAGTTCCCCGCCCACAACGAGTCCCCCGCCCCACATGAGTCCTCCACCCACAAACCCGAGTCCTCCAGCCCCCACACCCCGGGTACTCCAGAACAATTCAGTCCTCCAACCCCAATCTCAGTCCTCAGCTCCACGGCCATGTGAGGAGTCCCGCAGCCCATCAAGTCAGCCCTCCAGCCCCATAAGTGAGTCCCGGCCACATCCCAGCCCTCCAGCCCACATCCTCAGTTCTCCAGCCCCATGAAGTGAGCCGTCTCATCCAGCCCAACAACACGAGGTCCTCCAGCCCACACCCGAGTCCTCCAGCCCAACAAAATCCGGAGTCCTCCTGCCCTCACACGAGAAGTGGTCTCCCAGTCCCCCCCTCCATCGTCCGGAGGCCTCCAGGCAGCCACCCCCAAGTCCTCCTGCCCCCACACGGGTCTACCTCCACCCTGAGTACTCCAGGCCCACCCTCCCAGTCCTCGGTGCCCCATGGCAAAAGTCCTTCCAGCCCCACATCCCGAGTCCTCCAGCCCAACAAAGGAAGGTCCTACAGCCCCACCCCAGGTTCCCAGCCCAACTAAGTTAGTCTCCAGCCCCACATCCGAGTCCTCCAGGCCCACGAGTGAGTCCTCCAGCCCCACACGAGGTCCTCCAGGCCCCAGAGAGTCCCCAGACACTCCAGCCAAGATTCCGTTCCAGCCCAGAAGTGAGTCCTCCAGCCCACACCCAGCCTCCAGACCCACAGCGAGTCCTCCAGCCCCACACCAGAGGCCCTCCAGCACACCATAAGGCCCGAGACCTCCAGCAGTCCCACCCACACCCGAGTCCTCCAGCCCCGAAGTGAGTCCTCCAGGCCCACCAAGTGCAGTCCTCCAGGCCCCAACATGCCAGTCCTCCAGCACCCAGTGTGAGTCCAATCCAGCCGCCACATCCATAGGTTCCTCCAGGGTGTCCATAACCAGTCCTCCAGCCCAACACCGTCCTCCAGCCCCACAAGTCTGTTCAGTTCCCTGATGACCACCAACCCAGTCCTCAGCCCCACAAGTGACAAGTCCCAGCAAGTGTCACTCGGTCCTCCAAAGAGCCCCACGTTTGTAAGGTCCTCCAGCCCCGACATCTCCGTGTCCGCCCAGCACCATCAAAGGCCGGAGTCATGACGATGCCCTGGGAAAATGACCTTCACAGCCCCACATCACTGGACTCCAGCCCCACGCATTCACTAGGTCCTTCCAGCCCCAGGAGGAAAAGTCCTCCAGACCCACACCGAGGCCCTCCCGAAAAACAAGTCAAACTGCCACAGGGGATAAAGCACGGCACAAGGGGGGGAACTGCCCAAACTGGGATCCTCCAGGGTCTGAATCCAAACCCTCTCCAGCGGGAAACAAATGGGTGCAGCCTCCAAAACCCAAAAAAAGCCCAGGGGGAGAAGTGAAAGTCCCACAGGACGGAGAAAAAAAAGAAGGAAAAAGGGGAGGAAAAAGCCACAAGGGGAAAGGGGAAGGGGGAAGCCCCAAATTGGTGAGTTCGGGGGAAAGGCGGGGGAAACCACGGGGGGGAATCCCGTGGGGGGAAATGATCTCGGGGGAGAAAGGCGGGCGAAAAGGGGGGGAAAAGGCGGGGAAAAAAGGGGATTGGGACAAGGGGGGAAAAGTTACTCCGGCCCCAAAGGTCCTCCAGCCCCAAGGCGAGGGAAAAAAGGCTAAGGAAGCCCATAATTGGTCGGGAAAAGGCGGGGAACGGGAAAGGTCCTCTCCAGGGAAAAAAGTACTCACGGGGAGTCAAAAACTGCGCCAGGCCCACTCCAGGCGGGGAAGTCGAGGCGGGGGAAAAGGCGGGGAAAAGGCGGGGAAGTCCGGGCTCCAGGGGAAAAGAGAAGGAACGAGGAGAGCGGGGGTCAGGGGAGACTCATCCACCGGGGGAAGGGACAAGTCCTGGGAAAGGGGGGGAAAAGGCGGGGGATAAAAGCGCGGGGAAAAAAAGGGGGAAGTGACGGGGAAAAAGGCGGGGAAACCCAGGCGGGGGAAAAAGGGGGGAAGCCGGCCACACATAGGAAGGGGAGCAAAGGGGGGGAAAAGGCGGGGTCCTGCAGGGAAAAGGCAGAGGGCTGGAGGCGGGGGAAAAGGCGGGGGGAAAGGAAAGGAAAAGTGGGGAAAGAAAGGCGGGGAGAAAGGTCCTCCAGGGGGAAGAAAAGTCAACAGCGGGGAAAAGGGGAGAAGGCCTGACCCAGCGAGTCCCAGCCCAACGGAAATGAGCCCCATGGAGGAACCTCTAGCCCAGAGGAAGGCCGAACGGGAGAGGAAAGAAAGGCGGACTGGGAGGAGAAAAAGAATCCTTAAGTGGAGGAACCATGCCGCAGCATTGGTGGGGAAAAAGTCCTCCCAGCGGATTTTAGGGGGGGATAAAAGGCAGGGGCAAAGGCGGTGGAAAGAATGAAAGAGGGGAAGGAACCAGGGAAGGAAAAAGGGGGAAAGGAGGGAAAGGTCCAGCCCGGAAAAAATGGGAAGGGAGGGGGAACCAAGTCCCACGGGAGCGGGGCTGGGGGGAAAAGGCAGGCGAACGGGGAAAAGGGGAAAAAAGTGCCGAGGGGAAAAAGGGGAAGGAAAGAAAGGGGAAAGGAGGGGTCGAGGGAAAAGGCTGGGGCTTCAGGGGAGTGCCGGGTGGACAAAGACACTGGAAAAAGGGGAACGGTAAGAGAAGAAACAGAACTGCCGAGGGGAAAAGGGGCAAGGGACCGAGGGGAACGGGGACCCAAAATTGAAGTGAGGATGCACAACAGGGGAAAAGAGACGGGGGATGGAAAGAGGCGGAGGCAAGAGGCGGGGACAAAAAGGGGAAAGATGGGGAACTCACAACGGGAGGGAAAAGGGAAAAGGAGGGACAAGGGGAGGAAAAGGGGAACTGGGACAAAAGGAGGGGGGAGATAAGGCGGAAATAAGGATGCGGGGACTGCGGGAAAATGCGGGAAAAGGAACGGGGAGGGGGCGGGGACAAAGGCGGAACGGGGACAACGATGGGGAACGGGGACAGTCCGGAGGGAAGAAGGCGGGGCAAAGAAGAAATGGGGGAAGGCGAGGACAACGGAAAAAGGCGGGGAAAACTCCGACTCTCTCCCATGGAGGAAGGCGGTGGAAAAGGAGGGGAAAAGAGGGGAAAAGGCGGGGAAAAGAAGAAGGGGAAAAGGCGACGAAGGGGGGGGGGCAAAAGGGGGGCGGGGGGGGGGGAGGAGGGGAGGGGAAAAAAAAGAGAAGGGGAAAAGGGAGAAGGGGAAAGTGGGAGGTGGCGGAGAGGAGAGGAAACGGGGGAAGGCAATTCACCAAGAGGAGAGGGAAAAGGCGGGGAAGGTTAAGGTCGGGGGAGAGGAGCGGGGAAAAGGAGGGGAGGAGGCAGAGGGTAGAACTCCAAGGGAGAGGAGAGGGGAGGGAGGAGAGGGGGAGGGAGAGGAGAGGAGAGAACTCCGAGGAGAGGGAGGAAAAAAGGGAGGAGGGGAGGGGGGGAAGGAAGAGGGGGAGAGTCAGAGGAGAGCAGAGAGGGAGGAGAAGAGAGGGGAAAGAGGAGGAGCTCACCTGAGGAGAGGACGCAGGGAGGAAGGGGAGGGGAGGAAACGGGGGAGAAAGAGAAATGGGAGAGGAGACCGGCCGTGGGAGAGCAAAAGGAGCTTCGGGAGAGGAGAGGAGAGGGAGGAAGAGGGAGGACGGGGGAGAGCGGGGAAAGGGCTGAGAGCCCGGGGAGGAGAAGGGTCTCTCTTTCCATTCCCTCCGGTCGTCCCCCGTTTCTCTCTCCTTCCTCCAGCTCCGAGGAGAGGTGTTATCTCTTCCTTTCCTCCCTCGTCCCCCGTTTCTCTCTCTTCCTTTCCTCCCTCCCCCGGAGAGGAGAGTTCCTCCCTCGTCCCCCGTTTCTCTCTTTCCTTTCCTCCCTCGTCCCCCCGAGGAGGAGGAGAGCCTCGTCCCCTCTCTCTCTTCCTTCCTCCAGTCCCCCGTTTCTCTCATTCCCCCGTTTCTCTCTTTCCTTCCTCCCGAGATGCCCTGAACGCCTTCTTCGCTCCCGCCTCAGAGTCCCCCGTTTTCTCTTCTCTTTCCTCCGATCTCGGAGATTCCGAGACCCTTCCGCCCCGGAGGGAGCCAGTGAGAGGCTGGGAACGCAGACTTCCCTTCGGTCTAGGGAGGGGAGCGGCTCCCAGAGTCGCCTGGGCGTTCGCAGATCCGGGACCCGATGGGACGCTAGCCACGGGTGCCGAGGGATGAGCGGCGGTGGGAGGCGACGGCTGAGCCGCAGTCTGCCAGAGCGGAGAGGTCCTGGAGAACCTGAGGACAGGAGAGAATCGCGGCAACTCACCAGGTCGGAAACGAGGAGATCATTCCAGGACGCCTTCACGCCGCCACACCGCTGAGCAGCACCGAAGCAGATCTCGCAGCTCCTCGTCCCGAGGCTCCCCTCCGAACGCATTGCAGAGGGACGGCGACTCGGTCTCCGCCGCGACTCCCTGTGCGCCCGCTTGCAGCGCTGAGCGCTGAGGAGAAGAAGGTCTTCCTCCAGTCCGACCCAAACCTCCTCCGAGAGGACGAACTCGCGGCCGTTTCCCCGCTCCTGTTTGATGCCTGGGAGAAGAGGCCACATCCCAGTCCTCCGGCCCCACAAGTGAGTCCTCCAGCCCCACATCCCAGGTCCTCCATGGCCACCCCCAAGTCCTCCAGCCCCACATCCCAGCCCTCCAGCTCCACAAGTGAGTCCTCCAGCCCTGCCCCCAAGACTTCCAGGCCCCACATCCCAGTCCTCCAGCCCCACAAGTTGGCCCTGCAGCCTCACACCGAGGTCCTCCAGGGCCGCCCCCAAGTCCTCCAGCCCCACACCGAGGTCCTCCAGCCCCATAAGTGAGTCCTCCAGCCCCACATCCAAGTCCTCCAGCCCCATAAGTGAGTCCTCCAGCCCCACACCCCGGTCCCTTGGAGGGAAACGGAATCCACCGTGAGAAACAAGGGAGGGGGAGGACGGGGGAAAAAAGGAAGGGGGAGAAGGGGGGAAAAAAGGAAGGGGGAGAAGGGGGGAAAAAAGGAAGGGGGAGAAGGGGGGAAAAAAGGAAGGGGGAGAAGGGGGGAAAAAAGGAAGGGGGAGAAGGGGGGAAAAAAGGAACTCACAATGGGATAAAAGGAAGGAGGAGGACGGGGAAAAACTAAATCACAATGGGAAAATGGGAAGGAGGAGAACAGGGGAAAATGGAAAGGAGGAGAAAGAGGGAAAGGGGAGAAAGAAAGAGGGAAAGGGAAGGGGGACAAAGAGGGAAAGAGAGAAAAGAATATGAAAGGACGAGGGAGAGGAAAATTGAATTGGGAGGGAAGGAAAAAATGATGAGGGAGGAAAGAGGGAATTGGGATGGGAGGAAAAGTGGGGATGGGGCGGGGAGAGGGGAAAACGGGACACGCTCCAGGGCCTCAATGTCTTTCCTGCAGTGAGGGGCCCAGAACTGGACGCAGCACTCGAGGTGCGGCCTCACCAGAGCTGAGTGCAGGGGATGATCACCTCCTGCCCTGCCGGCCACGCCGTTTCTGATGCGGGCCAGGATGCCGTTGGCCTTCTTGGCCACCCCGGCACGCCGCTGGCTCACGTTCAGCCCAGCGTCACCCAACAGCCCCGGCTCCATTTCCTCCTCGCAGTCCTCCAGCCGCTCCGCCCCAAGCCTGCAGCGTCGCCTGGGGTTGCCGTGGCCGAAGCGCAGCACCCGGCGTTTGCTCTTGTTGAACCTCATCCCGTTGGCTTCGGCCCAGCTCTGCAGCCCGGCCACATCCCTCTGCAGGGCCTCGCGACCCCCAGGCAGATCCGCGCTTCCAGCCAGCTTGGTGTCATCTGCCAACTTACTGAGGGTGCGCTCAGTGCCCTCATCCGGCCCATCAGTAAAGATGTTTTCAGCACCTTTCAGCGCCTAAAGGGAGCCTGCAGACAGGAGGGGAATCGACTCTGTGAAAGGCTGATAACTGCAGGACGAGGGGAAACGGTTTGAAGGTGAGGGAGGGGAGATTGAGGTCGGACGTCAGGGGGAAATTCTTTGCAGAGAGAGCGGTGAGGTGCTGGAACAGCTGCCCAGAGAGGCTGCGGATGCCCCGTCCATCCCTGGAGGTGTTCGAGGCCGGGTCGGATGGGGCCCTGGGCAGCCTGGTGTAGCGTCAGGTGGGAAGGTTGGTGGCCCTGCGTGCGGCAGGGGGGTGGAGATCCCTCGTCCTCAGATCCACATACAGGTCTCAGCCCACACCAGGGTCCACCAGGCCCACAAGTGAGTCCTCCCGGGCCACATCCCAGTCCTCCAGGCTCACACCGAGGTCCTCCAGGGCCACCCCCGAGTCCTCCAGCCCCACATCCAAGTCCACCAGCCCCACACCCAGGTACTCCAGGGCCGCCCCCAAGACCTCCAGCCCCACATCCCAGACCTCCAGCCCCATCAGTGAGTCCTCCAGTTGCACATCCGAGTCCTCCTGCCCCAGAAATGAGTCCTCCAGCGCCATAACTGAGTCCTCCAGCTCCTTCGGCACCCTAACTGAGTCCTCCTGCCCCCACATATCCAGGTCCTCCCAGCCACCAAAAGTCAGCTCCTCCTAGGCCCCACATACCATTTCCTCCCAGATTACACCCCGAGAGTCCTCCAGGCCCGGCCCACACCCCAGAGTTCCTCCAGACCCACCATTTGTAGCCCCACTCCCAGCCCCAGACGTGAGTCCGCCAGCCGCACATGAAATGTCGTACCTCGGGCCCCACCACCCACATTGGTCGACCAGGTCTGCCTCCAAAGCTTCCGTTCCGAATGTAACGCTCCTATTTATTCCACGGCATCGAAGAGCCACTGCAATTTGACGACTTTGCTCCGCTGCTGCTTTCTACCAGCACTGTTCCCCCCCCCCCCAGCCTCACATGCTGCTTCGAACAGTCTCCAGCCCCCATAACGTGATTCACGCCAGCCCCAAAAACACGAAGTACATGCCAGTCCTCCCTGGCGCGCCCCCCCCCGCATGTGAGTCTCCCGCCCCACACTGCCATTCATGGTCCTCAAGAAACACATACCTTTGAGTCCATCCCGCCATCCCCACATCTGCATCCCGTCCCTCCAGCCTCCCACACTGCCCAACACCGGAGGTCCCTCCCAGCCCCGACAAATCACAAGTTCATCCAGGGCAGCCCCCAAGTGTCCTCCAGCCCCACAAAACGTCCCAGGTCACCCCCCACCTAATTGATTCCGCATATGCCCCACCTCCCCCGTCCTCCAGGGCCCCCACACCAGGTCCATGCCAGCCCCATAACCGATTCCCTCCGCCCACAGTCCCCAGTTCCTCCACGCCCCACAACCAATGTCCGACCAGCACCATACACTGAGCCTCCAGCTAGCCCAGTCCAAGTCCTCCAGCCACCCCCACAACCCAGTCGTTCCTCCAGACGCCCCATAAGCGAGTCCTCCAGACCCGCACATCACCCTCCTCCCTCGCCCCCTCACCCCCGAGGTCCCAGAGGCCCACCCCCGATCCCTCCACCCCCACAATCCAGGCCACAAGCCCCCCACCCAGGTAACTCAAGGGCCGCCCCCAAGACCCTCCAAGCCCACC
>JARXNR010000551.1:0-100185 GCA_036346035.1 Crossoptilon crossoptilon
TCTTTCTTCCCCAGAACGTCAACCAATTCGGAGAAAATGTCCTCTCTTGGGGTTAAAAGTTGTCTTTCTGGGAGAAAGTGTCCTCTTCTTGGTTGCAAGTGTCCCATTTGGTCTTGTCATAGAGGCTTTTTGGGAGAAAGCGTGAGGCAGTTGTAAGAGAAGGGGTATTTCTGGGAGGAAAAATATCCTCGTTTTGGAAGGGAAGGTGAAATTTCCCAAGGGAAAAGTGGAAATGCTGGGAGCAAATGAGATAGTTGAGGGAGAAAAGTGGGAACCGGTGGGAAAGAATGTCTTGTATTGGAGAGCAACGGTGGTCTTTTTGGTGTGGCAAGTGGTCTCTTGGGGAGAAAACATGGTAAGTACGGGAGAAAATGTCCTCTGGAGGAGTGTCAAGTAGTATTTTGGAGAGCAAATGTCAGGTATTTCTCAGCAAAGTGCTGTTTTGGGGAGATAGTAGCATCCTTGGTTGGAAAATGACAGGTGTTTGTGAGAAAGCTGGTCTTTTGGGAAAAAAGACTTCAAAAAACTTCAAACGTCTTTTGAAGAAAAAGTAGGAATTTCTGGTGGAATGTATGCCATCTTTTGGAGAAACCTGGTCTACGTGGGAGAAAATGTTGAGTATTTGGGAGAAAACTGGTCTATCTGGGAGAAAAGGCCCGAAATCTGGGAGTAAGTGTCATCAGGAGGCGTGTCATGTCGTAGATTTGGGAGGAAATGGAGTTTTTTCTAACAGTAGCGGTGTTTCTGGATGCAAATGTCCTTTTTGGGGAAGAAAATGTCCTCCTGAGAGAAAAAAACAGGTCTTTCTTCCCAAAAATGACATCCAATTGGAAGATAATGTCCTCTCTTTGGGAGAAAAGTGGTCTTTCTGGGGGAAAGTGTCCTCGTCTTGGTTGCAAGTGTCCCATTTGGTCTTGTCGTGGAGGCTTTTTGAGAGAAAGCGTGAGGCAGTTGTAAGAGAAGGGGTAATTCTGGGAGAAAAAATATCCTCGTTTTGGAAGGGTAGGTGAAATTTCCCAAGGGAAAAGTGAAAATGCTGGGAGCAAATGAGATAGTTGAGGGAGAAAAGTGGGAAAGGGTGGGAAAGAATGTGTTGTATTGGAGAGCAACGGTGGTCTTTTTGGTGTGCCAAGTGGTCTCTTGGGGAGAAAACATGGTAAGTACGGGAGAAAATGTCCTCTGGAGAAATGTCAAGTAGTATTTTGGAGAGCAAATGTCAGGTATTTCTCAGCCAAGTGCTGTTTTGGGGAGGTAGTAGCATCCTTGGTTGGAAAATGACAGGTGTTTGTGAAGAAAGCTGGTCTTTTGGGAAAAAAGACTTCAAAAAGCTTCGAAAGATTTTTGAAGAAAAAGTAGGAATTTCTGGGGGAATGTATGCCATCTTTTGGAGAAACCTGGTCTACGTGGCAGAAAATGTTGAGTATTTGGGAGAAAACTGGTCTATCTGGGAGAAAAGGCCATGGAAAATTGATGGGAGTAAGTGTCATCTGAGGAGCGTGTCAAGTAGTTTTTGGGATGAAATGAAATGGAGGTTTTTCTAAGTGTAGCGTTATTTCTGGGAGAAAATGTCCTTTTTGGGGAAGAAAATGTCCTATTTTTGAGAAAGAAAACAGGTCTTTCTTGAAAAATGCCATCTGGATGGGAGAAAATGTCCTCTCTTGGGAGAAAAGTGGTCTTTTTCTGGGAGAAAGTGTCCTTGTCTTAGTTGCAAGTGTCCCATTTGGTCTTGTCATGGAGGCTTTTTGGGAGAAAGCGTGAGGCAGAAGTAATAGAAGGGGTACTTCTGTGACAAAAAACATCCTCGTTTTGGAAGAGAAGGTAAAATTTCCAAGGGAAAAGTCGTATTTCTGGGAGCAAATGAGATAGTTGAGGGAGAGAAGTGGGAAAGGGTGGGAAAGAATGTCTTGTTTGGAGAGCAAACGGTGGTTTTTTTTGGTGTGCCAAGTGGTCTCTTGGGGAGAAAACATGGTAAGTGGGGGAGAAAATGTCCTCTGGAGAAGTGTCAAGTAGTATTTTGGATAGCAAATGTCAGTTATTTCTCATCAAAGTGCTTTTTTGGGGAGATAGTAGTATCCATCCTTGGTTGGAAAATGACAGGTGTTTGTTAGAAATCTGGTATTTTGGGAAAAAAGCCAATTTCAAAAAGCTTCGAAAGATTTTGGGGAAGAAAAAAAGGAATTTCTGGGGGGAAAATGTGTCCATGTTTGGGAGAAATGGTATGTCAGTTTGGGAGAAACCTGGTCTTGTGGGAGAAAATTTGTGAGTGATTGATCCTGAGGAGCGTCAAGGTATTTTGGGAGAAA
The DNA here is from genome assembly GCA_036346035.1 of Crossoptilon crossoptilon. Lineage (NCBI taxonomy): Eukaryota > Metazoa > Chordata > Aves > Galliformes > Phasianidae > Crossoptilon > Crossoptilon crossoptilon. The sequence continues at coordinate 2,304 of JARXNR010000551.1, forward strand.
TGGGAAACTGGTTATTTCTGGGAGAAAATGTCTTGTTTTTTGGGAAAATGTCTATTCTGGGGAGAAGCTGGGCCTCAGTGACAAAATGCCATCTTTGGGGGAGTAAGTGTGATCTTGGGGAGGAAAGCATGATTTTTTTGGGAGAAAATGGGAGCTATTTTTTGGAGTGGTTTTCTGGGGGGAGAAAAGAGTTGGGATTGGTTTCTGGGAGAAAATGCCACATTTTTGGGGAAAAAATGTCCTCTTTTTTGGAGAAATGTGAAAAAAAAAATGGGAAATATTCCTTTCTTCCATCTGGGAGAAAAAATGAAGTGTCATGAGGATTGTCATGGAGTCGATTTGGAAGAAATGTGGAGGTATTTCTAAAAGTAGCGGTATTTCTGGGGAAAAATGTCGTCTTTGGGGAAGAAAATGTCCTCCTGAGGAAGAAAAAGGTCTTTTTCCTTCCCGAAACTGTCATTGGGGAGAAAAGTGTCTCTTTGGGAGAAAAGTGGTCTTTCTGGGAGAAAATGTCCTCTTCTTGGTTGCAAGTGTCCCATTTGGTCTTGTCATGGAGGCTTTTTGGGAGAAAGCGTGAGGCAGTTGTAAGAGAAGGGGTATTTTCTGTGAAAAAAATATCCTCGTTTTGGAAGGGGAAGGTGAAATTTCCAAGGGGAAAAGTGGTATTTCTGGGAGCAAATGAGATAGTTGAGGGAGAAAAGTGGGGAAGGGTGGGAAAGAATGTCTTGTCTTGGAGAGCAACGGTGGTTTTTTTGGTGTGCAAGTGGTCTCTTGGGGAGAAAAACATGGTAAGTAGGGGAGAAAATGTCCTCTGGAGGGAGTGTCAAGTAGTATTTTGGAGAGCAAATGTCAGGTATTTCTCAGCAAAGTGCTATTTTTTGGGGAGATAGTAGCATCCTTTGGTTGGGTGGGGAAAATGACAGTGTGTTTGTGAGAAAGCTGGTCTTTTGGGAGAAAAAAAAAGTATTTTTGGAAAAAAAGCTTTGGGAAAAGGGTGGTTTTTGAAGAAAAAGTAGGAATTTCTGGGGAAAATGTATGCCATTTGGGAGAAACCTGGTGATGTCTTTGGAGAAAACTGAAAATGAAAATGAGATATTTGGGAGAAAACTGGTCTATGGGGGAGAAAAGGCCCGAAAGTGGTTTTGGGTCAAATCCCCAAATTGGGGGAGTAAGTGTCATCAGGAGGGGTCGTGTCATGGAGTTTGGGAGGAAATGGTATTTTTTTTCTAACAGTAGCGGTGTTTTCTGGGGGCTTGGGGAAAATGTCGTTTTTTGGGGAAGAAAAAATGTCCTCCTGAGAAAAAAAAAACAGGTCTTTCTTCCCAAAAATGACATCCAATGGGAAGATCCTTCTTGGGAAAATCCTCTCATGGGGAGAAAAGTGGTCTTTCTGGGGGAAAGTGTCCTCTTCTTGGTTGCAAGTGTCCCATTTGGTCTTGTCATGGAGGCTTTTTGGGAGAAAGCGTGAGGCAGTTGTAAGAGACGGGGTACTTCTGGGAGAAAAAATATCCTCGTTTTGGAAGGGAAGGTGAAATTTCCAAGGGTAAAGTGGAAATTCTGGGAGCAAATGAGATAGTTGAGGGAGAAAAGTGGGAAAGGGTGGGAAAGAATGTCTTGTATTGGAGAGCAACGGTGGTCTTTTTGGTGTGCCAAGTGGTCTCCTGGGGAGAAAACATGGTAAGTAGGGGAGAAAATGTCCTCTGGAGGAGTGTCAAGTAGTATTTTGGAGAGCAAATGTCAGGTATTTCTCATGAAAGTGCTGTTTTGAGAGATAGTAGCATCCTTGGTTGGAAAATGACAGGTGTTTGTGAGAAAGCTGGTATTTTGGGAAAAAGGCCATGTTTAGAAGAAAAAGCAGGAATTTCTGGGGGAATGTAAGCCATCTTTGGGAGAAACCTGGTCTATGTGGGAGAAAATGTTGTGTATTTGGGAGAAACCTGGTCTATCTGGGAGAAAAGGCAATCTTGATGGGAGTAAGTGTGATCCTGAGGAGCGTCAAGTAGTATTCTTGGGATGAAATGGGAGGTATTTCTAAGAGAAGTGGTATTTCTGGGAGAAAATGTCTTGTTTTGGGAGAAAATGTCCTATTTTGGGGGGCAGAAGATGGTATTTCAGTGACTAAATGCCATCTGGATGGGAGAGTAAGTGTGATCTTGGGGAGTGTAAAGCAGCATTTTTGTTAGAAAAATGGGAGCTATTTCTTCTGGGAGGAGTAGTGGTATTTCTGGGTGAAAATGAGCTCTCTGGGGGGGATTGGGAAAAATGGTGTATGTGTGATAAAATGCCAGCCACATTTCTTGGAGAAACTGTCCTGTTGACGAGGGTAATGTTGTATAGGGAGGAAATGGGAAATATTGGGGAAAGAGTTGTGGTATTTCTGGGAGAAAAATGATGTGGGGAAATGGGGGGTCATGGTATTTGTGAAATGTGGGAGAAAGTATGTGTATTGTGGGAAAAATGTCTGATGTGGGGGGAGAAAAAAGGTATTATGTGAGAGAAAGTTGGTGTTTCTGGGAGAAAATGCCAGGTATTTGTGGGGGAAGAGATCTTGAGAGGGAAAAGGCCATCTCTTTGGGATCAAAGTGGTATTTCTGGGAGAAAATGCCCCAAAAATGGGGAGTAAGTGTCATGAGAGCGTGTCATGTTGTAGATTTGGGAGGAAATGGAGGTATTTCTAAGAGTAGCGGTATTTCTGGGAGCAAATGTCCCTTTTGGTGAAGAAAATGTCCTCCTGAGAGAAGAAAACAGGTCTTTCTTCCCCAAAATGACATCCAATTGGGAGAAAATCTCCTCTCTTGGGGAGAAAAGTGGTATTTTTGGGGAAAGTGTCCTCTTCTTGGTTGCAAGTGTCCCATTTGGTCTTGTCATGGAGGCTTTTTGGGAGAAAGCGTGAGGCAGTTGTAAGAGACGGGGTACTTCTGGGAGAAAAAATATCCTCGTTTTGGAAGGGAAGGTGAAATTTCCAAGGGTAAAGTGGAAATTCTGGGAGCAAATGAGATAGTTGAGGGAGAAAAGTGGGAAAGGGTGGGAAAGAATGTCTTGTATTGGAGCGCAACGGTGGTCTTTTTGGTGTGCCAAGTGGTCTCTTGGGGAGAAAACATGGTAAGTAGGGGGGAATGTCCTCTGGAGGAGTGTCAAGTAGTATTTTGGAGAGCTAATGTCTGGTATTACTCAGCGAAGTGCTGTTTTGGGGGATAGTAGCATCCTAGTTGGAAAATGACAGGTGTTTGTATTTTTGGAAAAAAATGACAGGTGTTTTGTGAGAAAGCTGGTATTTTGGGAAAAGAAAGGAATTTGGAAAAAAAAAGTATGCAGTATTTTGAAGAAAAAGCAGGAATGTCGGGGGGAATGTATGCCATCTTTGGGAGAAACATGGTCTATGTGGGAGAAAATGTTGAGTATTTGGGAGAAAACTGGTCTATCTGGGAGAAAAGGGCCCAAATCTGGGAGTAAGGGTCATCAGGAGGCGTGTCATGGAGTCGATTTTGGAGGAAATGGAGGTATTTCTAAGAGTAGCGGTATTTCTGGGAGAAAATGTCCCTTTTGGGGAAGAAAATATCCTCCTGAGAGAAGAAAACAGGTCTAGAGAAAAAAACAGGTCTTTCTTCCCAAAAATGACATCCAATTGGAAGATAATGTCCTCTCTTTGGGAGAAAAGTGGTCTTTCTGGGGGAAAGTGTCCTCGTCTTGGTTGCAAGTGTCCCATTTGGTCTTGTCGTGGAGGCTTTTTGAGAGAAAGCGTGAGGCAGTTGTAAGAGAAGGGGTAATTCTGGGAGAAAAAATATCCTCGTTTTGGAAGGGAAGGTGAAAGGGAAAAGGAAAAAAATTGAAAAGCAAATGTGATTTCTGGGAGCAAATGAGATAGTTGAGGGAGAAAAGTGGGAAAGGGTGGGAAAGAATGTGTTGTATTGGAGAGCAACGGTGGTCTTTTTGGTGTGCCAAGTGGTCTCTTGGGGAGAAAACATGGTAAGTACGGGAGAAAATGTCCTCTGGAGAAATGTCAAGTAGTATTTTGGAGAGCAAATGTCAGGTATTTCTCAGCCAAGTGCTGTTTTGGGGAGGTAGTAGCATCCTTGGTTGGAAAATGACAGGTGTTTGTGAGAAAGCTGGTCTTTTGGGAAAAAAAAAGACCGAAAAGATTTTTGAGAGAAAAGTGGTCTTTCTGGGAGAAAATTTCTGGTAGGAAATGTTCTGGGGGGAATGTGATGCCAGTCTTTTGGGAGAAACCTGGTGAAGAGAAGTGTTATTTTACTTGAATGGGAGAAATGTTGGGGGAAAGCTGGTATTTTTGGGGGAAAAACTGGTCTATCTGGGGGAAAAGGCCCGAAAAAAATCTTGGGGATTGTGATAAAATGTAAGTGGATCAGGAGTGTGTCATGGGGAAATGGGTAGTAGAGTTTTGGGATCTGGGAGAAAAATGGATGGGTTTTTCTAATGGAGTAAAAGAGCGGTTTTGGGAGAAAACTGTCCTTTTTGGGGAAGAAAATATCCACCTGAGAGAAGAAAACAGGTCTTCCTTCCCAAAAATGACATCCAATTGGAAGATAATGTCCTCTCTTGGGGAGAAAAGTGGTCTTTCTGGGGGAAAGTGTCCTCTTCTTGGTTGCAAGTGTCCCATTTGGTCTTGTCATGGAGGCTTTTTGGGAGAAAGCGTGAGGCAGTTGTAAGAGAAGGGGTATTTCTGAGAGAAAAAATATCCTCATTTTGGAAGGGAAGGTGAAATTTCCCAAGGGAAAAGTGGAAATGCTGGGAGCAAATGAGATAGTTGAGGGAGAAAAGTGGGAACCGGTGTGAAAGAATGTCTTGTCTTGGAGAGAAACAGTGGTCTTTTGGGTGTGCGAAGTGGTCTCTTGGGGAGAAAACATGGTAAGTACGGGAGAAAATGTCCTCTGGAGGAGTGTCAAGTAGTATTTTGGAGAGCAAATATCAGGTATTTCTCAGCAAAGTGCTGATTTGAGGAGGTAGTAGCATCCTTGGTTGGAAAATGACAGGTGTTTATGAGAAAGCCGGTCTTTTGGGAAAAAAAAAAAGACGGTATTTTCAAAAAAATTTGAGTATTTTGAAGAGTAAGCAGGAATTTCTGGGGGAATGTATGCCATCTTTGGGAGAAACCTGGTCTACGTGGGAGAAAATGTGGAGTATTTGGGAGAAAACTGGTCTATCTGGGAGAAAAGGCCCGAAATCTGGGAGTAAGTGTCTTCAGGAGGCGTGTCATGTCGTAGATTTGGGAGGAAATGGAGTTTTTTCTAACAGTAGCGGTGTTTCTGGGAGCAAATGTCGTTTTTGGGGAAGAAAATGTCCTCCTGAGAGAAAAAAACAGGTCTTTCTTCCCAAAAATGACATCCAATTGGAAGAAAATGTCCTCTCTTGGGGAGAAAAGTGGTCTTTCTGGGAGAAAGTTTCCTGGTCTTGGTTGCAAGTGTCCCATTTGGTCTTGTCATGGAGGCTTTTTGGGAGAAAGCGTGAGGCCGTTGTAAGAGAAGGGGTACTTCTGGGAGGAAATATCCTCGTTTTGGAAGGGAAGGTGAAATTTCCCAAGGGAAAAGTGAAAATGCTGGGAGCAAATGAGATAGTTGAGGGAGAAAAGTGGGAAAGGGTGGGAAAGAATGTGTTGTATTGGAGAGCAACGGTGGTCTTTTTGGTGTGCCAAGTGGTCTCTTGGGGAGAAAACATGGTAAGTACGGGAGAAAATGTCCTCTGGAGGAATGTCAAGTAGTATTTTGGAGAGCAAATGTCAGGTATTTCTCAGCCAAGTGCTGTTTTGGGGAGGTAGTAGCATCCTTGGTTGGAAAATGACAGGTGTTTGTGAGAAAGCTGGTCTTTTGGGAAAAAAGACTTCAAAAAACTTCAAAAGTTTTTTGAAGAAAAAGTAGGAATTTCTGGGGGAATGTATGCCATCTTTGGGAGAAACCTGGTCTATGTGTGAGATAATGTTGAGTATTTGGGAGAAACCTGGTCTATCTGGGAGAAAAGGCCCCAAATCGGGGAGTAAGTGTCATCAGGAGGCGTGTCATGTAGTAGATTTTGAGGAAATGGAGTTTTTTCTAAGAGTAGCGGTATTTCTGGGAGCAAATGTCCTTTTTGGGGAAGAAAATATCCACCTGAGAGAAGAAAACAGGTCTTCCTCCCTAATATACAACATTACACTTCTCAAGAGGACTGTTTCTGCCAAAAATGTCGCATTTTATCACACATACAACATTGTTATCCGCATGAGAGCTCATTTTCTCCCACAAATACCACTTCTCCAAGAAATAGCTCCCAGTCTCTAACAAAAATGCTGCTTTACGCTGCTCAAGATCACACTTACTCCCATCGAGATGGCATTTTGTCACAGAATTACCAGCTTCTGGCCCCCAAAATAGGACATTTTCACCCAAAACAAGAAATTATCTCCCAGAAATACCACTTCTCTTAGAAATCCCTCCCATTTCATCCCAAGAATTCTACTTGACGCTCCTCAAGATCTCACTTACTCCCTTCAAAATGGCCTTTCCTCCCAGATAGACCAGGTTTCTCCCAAATACACCACATTTTCACCCACGAACAACTGTTTTCTCCCAAGGATGGTATATATTCCCCCAGAAATTCTGCATATTCTAAAAAAAACAGCCTTTTTCCCCAAAATACCAGCTTTATCACAAACACCTGTCATTTTCCAACCAAGTATGCTACTACCTCCCCGAAACAGCACTTTGCTGAGAAATACCTGACATTTTCTCTCCAAAATACTACTTGACACTCCTCCAGTGGTCATTGTCTCCCCTATTTACCATGTTTTCTCCCCAAGAGACCACTTGGCACACCAAAAAGACCACCGTTGCTCTCCAATACAAGACATTCTTTCCCACCCTTTCCCACTTTTCTCCCTCATCTATGTCATTTTTTGCCCAGAAGTACCAGCTTTCTCCACATTCGATGACATTTTCTATCAGAAATGCCCGTTTTTCACACAAAGGATGGCATTTTCTTCCAAAAAGAACACATTAGCTTCCAGAAATACCAGCTTTCTCCAATCCAATGATATTAGCTCCCAGAAATACTGCTTTTTGCTTAAATACATGATATATTCCACCACAACTATCATATTTTAATCCTAAAGAATGCATTTTCTTCCAGACCTATGCCATTTCCTCCCACAAATACCACCCTTCTCCCAAATGCGTGGCTTTTCCTCCCACAAGTCCTACTTGGCCATCCAGAGGAGGACATTTCCTCCCCAAAGAAGGAGACTTGCTCCCTGAAAATCCAGCTTTGTCCGCTAACAATGTTTTCTACCAGAATTACAGCTTTTCTTAGATATACTTCCTTTTTTTTGGGTGGGTCTCCGTTTCTACAATTCTGAAGCCTGTGACGAAAATGTAGTGACGGGAGAAGCTTCTCTCCTAAGACATTTCTTGCATTCTGTGATGAAAAGCTGAAAAATGGAGAGCACTTTCTAATAAGGCAACTGAATATTCGCGAAACTGCAGATGTGGTGCCCTCACGGATACAGTCGAGAGCGATCGATTCTTGCCTCCCTGTTCGGAGGAAAATCGTGAGGCTCAATTTGCACGTTCTTGGCATCGCAATTCAGCTACTTCGCTCTCCTTAGTGGACAGCGCCACTCTCTGTTAACCGCTCCGGAGAGTTTGCAGTTGCTGGCCGGTAAATCGCGGTTCGCCTCGAATGCCGCTTGCAGCCTTCAGCAGCGGTCTCGTTTTTCTCGGATGCCGAGAAAGAGCGACTTCAGCCGGATGCTTTTCTCCGACCAGCGGCTTCCTCTGCGCACATCGCAAAGGAGCGGATCTGATTTCTCCATGTGTACATGCATTCTGCACTACGCTTCTCTCTCATTCCCATCCATTTATTCCTAGCGACATTTCGTTTTTGTGTGTTTATCCGATGCGACACGTCGGCATTCTGTGACGAATAGAGAAGAAGGGAAAAGCCCCTCTAAAAAGTCAGCTAGAAGTTCCAGGAGCGACACACGTTGTGCTTTCAGGGAGGACGTTACAGAAACTCGAGAGTTGTGGATTCTTTCCTGCGGAGAAAAAAACCCCTGTTTTCAGGCAATTCTATATGCTGAATTCGCACGTTCTCGGCATCGGAATTCCGTTATTCGCTCTCGTGGGTCGACAGCGCTGCTCTGTTAACCGCTACGGAGAGTTTGCAGTTGCTGGCCAGTAAATCGCGGTTCGCCTCGAATGCCGCTTGCAGCCTTCAGCAGCGGTCTCGTTTTTCTCGGATGCCGAGAAAGAGCGACTTCAGCCGGATGCTTTTCTCCGACGAGCGGCTTCTTCTGCGCACATCGCAAAGGAGCGGATCTGACTTCTCCATGTGTCCATGCATTCTGCACTACGCTTCTCTCTCCTTCTTATCCATTTATTCCTAGAGACATTTCGATTTTGCGTTTATCCGATGCGACACGTCGGCATTCTGTGACGAACAAATTAGAAGGGAAAACCCCCTCTTATAAGTCAGCTAGAAGTTCCAGGAGAGACACACGTTGTGCTTTCAGGGAGGACGTTACAGAAAGTCGAGAGTTGCGGATTCTTTCCTTCGGACAAAAAACCCCCTGTTTTCAGTCAATGCGGTAGTCGGATGTCGCACGTTCTCGGCACCCGAGAAAAACGAGATTGCTGCTGAAGGCTGAATGCGGTACTCGCGGTGAGCCTCTGCGGAGAGTTTGTGTTGCTGGAAACTGCTACATGCTCGCCTTGTGTACAGGCAGAATCCTCCACGCTGTGCTACGTAGGAAGTGCATATATCCTTCCTTCGACAGACAGTGGGCATTCGTAAGGAATGCGACCTTACAATCCAAAATACCAAATTACACGGAAATATCACACTGTCATCGAGAAATACCAGTCTCATTCAATGAATAGGAGCTTTTCACCAAGAAGGGACATTTCACATCAGAAATACGAGCATTCTCCGAAAAAAAGAGATATTTTCCAAAGGAATATTACTTTTTTCCCTAATATATGAAATTTTTCCCAGTAAAGAAGGATTTTCTGAACTCTTTTGAAAGGAAAGGATCATAAATCTGTGAAAAACACACCCAGGGGAAAATATATTATCTGTGGGAAAAATGACAAAAATTTCACCTAAAAATGGAATACCTGAGGGAAAAGTCATTTTTTTTCAATTATTTCTAAGAAATGAAAAGGCGAATCTAGAGAAAACATGAGCATTTGAATGAAACATTCAAATTACGGGAGAAAATATAATATTCCAGAAAAAGAAATCATATTTCCAATTGCAAAGCAGAATCACTGAAAGAAAATGCCACATAATTAGGGAAAAATTACTAAAAGAAGAAGAAAGGACTTTCCCAGAAAACAGCCCTTTTGAGGACATAGTAGCATACTTGGCTGGAAAATGACAGGTGTTTGTGAGAAAGCCGGAATTTTCGAAAAAAAATCAGTATTTTTTAGAATAAGCAGGTATTTCTAGGGGAATATATCCCATCTTTGGCATAAAACAGGTGTTCGTTGGAGAAAATATCGTGTATTTGGGAGAAACCTGGTCTATCTGGCAGAAAAGGCCATTTTGATGGGAGTAAGTGTGATCTTGAGGAGCGTCAAGTAGAATTCTTGGGATGAAATGGGAGGGATTTCGAAGAGAAGTGGTATTTCTGGGAGATAATTTCTTGTTTTGGGAGAAAATGTCCTATTTTGGGGGGGGGGCAGAAGCTGGTATTTCTGTGACAAAATGCCATCTAGATGGCAGTAAGTGTGATCTTGAGAGGTGTAACGCAGCATTTTTGTTAGAGAATGGGAGCTATTTCTTGGAGTAGTGGTATTTGTGGGAGAAAATGAGGTCTACTGGGTATAAAAATGGTCTATCTGTGATAAAATGCGACATTTTTGGGACAAACTGTCCTCTTGAGAAGTGTAATGTTGTATATTAGGGAGGAAATGGGAAATATTCCGAAGAGTCCTGGTATTTCTGGGAGAAAATGTCTGATGTGGGGGGGAGAAGGTCATGTATGTGTGAGAAAGCTGGTGTTTCTGGGAGAAAATGCCGGGTATTTGTGAGAAAAGCGATGCTTGAGAGGGAAAAGGCCATCTCTTTGGGATCAAAGTGGTATTTCTGGGAGCAAATGGCCCAAATCTGGGAGTTAAGTGTCATCATGAGGCGTGTCATGTAGTCGATTTGGGAGGAATTGGAGATATTTCTAAGAGTAGCAGTATTTCTAGGAGATAATGTCCCTTTTGGGGAAGAAAATGTCCTCCTGAGAGAAGAAAACAGGTCTTTCTTCACGAAAATGTCATCCAATTGGAAGAAAATCTCCTCTGTTGGGGAGAAAAGTGGTCTTTCTGGGAGAAAGTGTCCTCTTCTTGGTTGCAAGTGTCCCATTTGGTCTTGTCATGGAGGCTTTTTGGGAGAAAGCGTGTGGCAGTTGTAAGAGAAGGGGTATTTCTGGGAGCAAATATCCTCTTTTTGGAAGAGAAGGAGAAATTTCCAAGGGAAAAGTGGTAATTCTGCTAGCAAATGAGATAGTTGAGGGAGAAAAGTGGGAACCGGTGGGAAAGAATGTCTTGCGTTGGAGAGAAACTGTGGTCTTTTTGGTTGTGCCAAGTGTTGTCTTGGGGAAAAAACATGGTAAATAGGGGAGAAAACGTCCTCTGGAGGAGTGTCAAGTAGTATTTTGGAGAGCAAATGTCAGGTATTTCTCAGCAAAGTGCAGTTTCGGGGAGATAGTAGCATACTTGGTTGGAAAATGACATGTGTTTGTGAGAAAGCTGACGTCGTGTGAAAAAAATGACGTCGTATCCCCGAAATAGCAGTGCTCTCCCAAATGCATGACATTTTCTTCCAGAAAGATCACTTCTCAATCCGAAATATGACAATTTGTTCCAAAAATACGATGTTTTCTCCCCGAAATACAAGCATTCTCCAAAATAGATGACATTTTCTCCCAGAAATGCCAGCTTTACCAAAGATGTATGAACTTTTCTTCCAAATACATGATATTTTCTCCCAGAAATATCAGTTTCCTTTTTCTCCAAAAAATACAACACTCCGATACCAAATATGTCATGTTCAGCCAAAACGATCACATTTTCTGACAGAAAAAACAGCTTTCTTCCAAAAATATGACATTATCTCCACCAAATACCACCATTCTCCCACAGAGATGGCATTTCATGCCACAAGTACTACTTCACACTCCACACGATGATACTTTCCATCAAGAATACGGCATTGGACCACAGAAAGACCAGCTTTCTGCCTAAGAGATGGCATTTTCTCCCAGAAATACCACTTTTCTCCCAGAAATACAGGAACCTTTCTGCCAGAAACACCATGCTCATCCCCTCCAGATGTTGTTTTCACCCCAAACACTAGGACCTTTCCTCTCACTACTCCCTGCTTCTTCAAAAATACATGCTCTTCTCTCCCAGAAATACTAGCATTCTCTCCAACATGGGACCTTTTCCAACAAAAGATGGCAGAGTCTCCCAGAAATAGCACTTTTCTTCAGAAGAACTGACATTTTCTCCAAAACATACTACTTTCAACTGTTCCAGGTGACATTTTCAGCCAAACATAGGATAGATTCTCCCCAAAGCACCACTTTTCTCTCATGTCGATTGCATTTTCTCCCAGAAATATTACATTGCACCTCGAAAGACCACATTTCCCTCCAGAAATACACTATTTTTGCCCAGAAAGACCAGCCTTCTCCCAAAAGAGAGGACATTTTCGACAAGAAAGACCACTTTTCTATCCTTCCTATTGCAGTTTCCTCCAAAAAGAGATTTCCTTCCAGACATACCAGCATTCCCTCAAAGAGAGGACATTTTCCCCCGAAAATACCATCTCCCAGAAATACCAGCTTTCATAGAAATACTTCACATTTCCTCCCAATTACACTACTTCACACTCCTAACAATCATCTCCCAAATGTGTTTCTTCCAGAAATACCAGGTGTCTCTTAAATATATGAAGCTTTCTCACAGATACAATCCTCAAGATGACATTTTCTCCAAAAAGAGGACATTTTCTCCCAGAAATACCTGGACTCTTCGGAATATTTCCCATTTCCTCCCTAATATACAACATTACACTCCTCAAGAGGACAGTTTCTTCCTGAAATGTGGCATTTTATCACACATACACCATTTTTATCCCCAATAGAAATTATTTTCTCCCAGAAATACCACTATTCTAAGAAATAGCACCCATTTTCTAAGAAAAATTTCAAAGAAAAGCTGCATAACACTCCTCAAGATCACACTTACTCCCATCAAGATGGCATTTTGTCACAGAAATACCAGCTTCTGCCCCCCAAAATAGGACATTTTCTCCCAGAAATACCACTTCTCTTAGAAATACATCCTGTTTCATCCCAAGAATACTACTTGACGCTCCTCAAGATCACACTCACTCCCATCAAAAAGGCCTTGTCTCCCACATAGACCAGTTTCATCCTAAACACACGACATTTTCTCCCACAGAGACCAGGTTTCTCCCAAAGATGGGATATATTCCCCCAGAAATTCCTGCTTATTTTTAAAAACACGGCCTTTCTCCCCAAAATACCAGCTTTCTCACAAACACCTGTCATTTTCCAACCAAGTATGCTACTACCTCCCCGAAACAGCACTTTGCTGAGAAATACCTGACATTTGCTCTCCAAAATACTACTTGACACTCCTTCAGAGGACATTTTCTCCCCTATTTACCATGTTTTCTCCCCAAGACAACACTTGGCACAACAAAAAATACCACAGTTGCTCTGCAATACAAGACATTCTTTCCCACCGGATCCCACTATTCTCCCTCAACTATCTCATTTGCTCCCAGAATTACCACTTTTCCTTGGGAAATATCACCTTCTCTTCCAAAACGAGGTTATTTCTCCCAGAAATACCCCTTCTCTTACAACTGCCACACGCTTTCTCCCAAAAAGCCTCCATGACATGACCAAATGGGACACTTGCAACCAGGACGGGGACACTTTCTCCCAGAAAGACCACTTTTCTCCCCAACAGAGGAGATTTTCTCCCAATTGGATGACATTTTCTGTAAGAAAGGCCTGTTTTCTTCCCTCCAGAGGACATTTTCTTCCCCAAAGACGACATTTGCTCCCAGAAATACCGCTACTCTTAGAAATACCTCCATTTCCTCCCAAATCGACTCCATGACACGCCTCATGATGACACTTCCTCCCAGATTTCGGGCATTTTCTCCCAGAAATACCACTTTGATCCCACAGAAATGGCCTTTTCCCTCTCAAGCATCGCTTTTCTCACAAATACCCGGCATTTTCTCCCAGAAACACCAGCTTTCTCACACATACATGACCTTCTCCCCCCCACATCAGACATTTTCTCCCAGAAATACCAGGACTCTTCGGAATATTTCCCATTTCCTCCCTAATATACAACATTACACTTCTCAAGAGGACAGTTTGTCCCAAAAATGTCGCATTTTATCACAGATAGACCATTTTTATACCCAGTAGAGCTCATTTTCTCCCACAAATACCACTACTCCAAGAATTAGCTCCCATTCTCTAACAAAAATGCTGCGTTACACCTCTCAAGATCACACTTACTGCCATCTAGATGGCATTTTGTCACAGAAATACCAGCTTCTGCCCCCCCCCCAAAATAGGACATTTTCTCCCAAAACAAGAAATTATCTCCCAGAAATACCACTTCTCTTCGAAATCCCTCCCATTTCATCCCAAGAATTCTACTTGACGCTCCTCAAGATCACACTTACTCCCATCAAAATGGCCTTTTCTCCCAGATAGACCAGGTTTCTCCCAAATGCACGGCATTTTCTCCCACCAACACCCGTTTTCTCCCAACAATGGCATATATTCCCCCAGAAATACCTGCTTATTCTAAAAAATACTGACTTTTTTTCGAAAATACCGGCTTTCTCACAAACACCTGTCATTTTCCAGCCAAGTATGCTACTATGTCCCCAAAAGAGCAGTTTTCTGAGGACGTCCTTTCTTCTTCTTTTAGTAATTTTTCCCTATTTATGTGGCATTTTCTTTCAGTGATACTACTTTGCAATTGGAAATATGATTTCTTTTTCTGGAATATTATATTTTCTCCCGTAATTTGAATGTTTCATCAAATGCTCATGTTTTCTCTAGATTCGCTGTTTTATTTCTAAGAAATAATTGAGAAAAAATGACATTTTCCCTCAGATATTCCATTTTTAGGTGAAATTTTTGTCATTTTTCCCACAGATAATATATTTTTCCACTGGGTGTGTTTTTCTCAGATTTATGATCCTTTCCTTTCAAAAATGTTCAGAAAATTCTTGTTTACTGGGAAAAATTTCATATATTAGGGAAAAAAGTGATATTCCTTTGGAAAATATCTCTTTTTTCGGAGAATGCGCGTATTTCTGATGTGAAATGTCCCTTTTCTTGGTGAAAAGCTCCTATTCATTGAATGAGACTGGTATTTCTCGATGACAATGTGATATTTCCGTGTAATTTGGTATTTTGGATTGTAAGGTCGCATTCCTTACGAATGCCCACTGTCTGTCGAAGGAAGGATATATGCACTTCCTACGTAGCACAGCGTGGAGGATTCTGCCTGTACACAAGGCGAGCATGTAGCAGTTTCCAGCAACTCAAACTCTCCGCAGCGGCTCACCGCGAGTACCGCATTCAGCCTTCAGCAGCAATCTCGTTTTTCTCGGGTGCCGAGAACGTGCGACATCCGACTACCGCATTGACTGAAAACAGGGGGTTTTTTGTCCGAAGGAAAGAATCCGCAACTCTCGACTTTCTGTAACGTCCTCCCTGAAAGCACAACGTGTGTCTCTCCTGGAACTTCTAGCTGACTTATAAGAGGGGGTTTTCCCTTCTAATTTGTTCGTCACAGAATGCCGACGTGTCGCATCGGATAAACGCAAAATCGAAATGTCTCTAGGAATAAATGGATAAGAAGGAGAGAGAAGCGTAGTGCAGAATGCATGGACACATGGAGAAGTCAAATCCGCTCCTTTGCGATGTGCGCAGAAGAAGCCGCTCGTCCGAGAAAAGCATCCGGCTGAAGTCGCTCTTTCTCGGCATCCGAGAAAAACGAGACCGCTGCTGAAGGCTGCAAGCGGCATTCGAGGCGAACCGCGATTTACTGGCCAGCAACTGCAAACTCTCCGTAGCGGTTAACAGAGCTGAAGTCGCTCTTTCTCGGCATCCCGAGGGAAAAACGAGACCGCTGCTGACCGAAGGTTGCAAGCGGCATCGAGGCGAACCGCGATTTACTGGCCAGCAACTGCAAAATCTTTCGTTTAACACGCTGTCGACCCACGAGAGCGAATAACGGAATTCCGATGCCGAGAACGTGCGAATTCAGCATATAGAATTGCCTGAAAACAGGGGTTTTTTTCTCCGCAGGAAAGAATCCGCAACTCTCGACTTTCTGTAACGTCCTCTTTGAAAGCACAACGTGTGTCTCTCCTGGAACTTCTAGCTGACTTATAAGAGGGGCTTTTCTCTCCTGCTCTTTTCTTCCCAGAATGCTGAAGTGTAGAATCGGATAAATACTCAAAATCGAAATGTCGCTAGGAATAAATGGATAGGAATGAGAGAGAAGCGTAGTGCAGAATGCATGGACACATGGAGAAGTCAGATCCGCTCCTTTGCGATGTGCGCAGAAGAAGCCGCTCGTCCGAGAAAAGCATCCGGCTGAAGTCGCTCTTTCCCGGCATCCGAGAGAAACGAGACCGCTGCTGAAGGCTGCAAGCGGCATTCGAGGAGAACAGCGATTCACCGGCCAGCAACTGCAAACTCTCCGGAGCTGTTCAGCGCGAGTGCCGCTTTCGACCCATGAGAGCGAATAACGGAATTGCGATGCCGAGAACGTGCGAATTCAGCATACTGCGTTGCCTGAAAACAGGGGGTTTTTTCTCCGCAGGAAAGAATCCGCAACTCTCGACTTTCTGTAACGTCCTCTTTGAAAGCACAACGTGTGTCTCTCCTGGAACTTCTAGCTGACTTATAAGAGGGGCTTTTCCCTACTAATTTGTTCTTCACAGAATGCTGAAGGGTAGCGTAGGATAAACACAAGAACGAAATGTCGCTAGGAATAAATGGATAAGAAGGAGAGAGAAGCGTAGTGCAGGAGGCATGGACACATGGAGAAGTCAGATCTGCTCCATTGCGATGTGCGCAGAAGAAGCCGCTCGTCCGAGAAAAGCATACGGCTGAAGTCGCTCTTTCCCGGCATCCGAGAAAAACGAGACCGCTGCTGAAGGCTGCAAGCGGCATTCGGGGAGAACCGCGATTTCTCGGCCAGGAACGGCAAATTCTGCGGAGCGGTTCAGCGTGTGTGCCGCTTTCGACCCACGAGAGCGAAATAACGGAATTGCGATGCCAAGAACGTGCGAATTGAGCCTCACGATTTTCCTCCGAACAGGGAGGCAAGAATCGATCGCTCTCGACTGTATCCGTGAGGGCACCACATCTGCAGGTTCGCGAATATTCAGTTGCCTTATTTGAAAGTGCTCTCCATTTTTCAGTTTTTCATCACAGAATGCAAGAAATGTCTTAGGAGAGAAGCTTCTCCCGTCACTACATTTTCGTCACAGGCTTCAGAATTGTAGAAACGGAGACCCACCCAAAAAAAAGGAAGTATATCTAAGAAAAGCTGTAATTCTGGTAGAAAACATTGTTAGCGGACAAAGCTGGATTTTCAGGGAGCAAGTCTCCTTCTTTGGGGAGGAAATGTCCTCCTCTGGATGGCCAAGTAGGACTTGTGGGAGGAAAAGCCACGTATTTGGGAGAAGGGTGGTATTTGTGGGAGGAAATGGCATAGGTCTGGAAGAAAATGCATTCTTTAGGATTAAAATATGATAGTTGTGGTGGAATATATCATGTGTTTAAGCAAAAAGCAGTATTTCTGGGAGCTAATATCATTGGATTGGAGAAAGCTGGTATTTCTGGAAGCTAATGTGTTCTTTTTGGAAGAAAATGCCATCCTTTGGGTGAAAAACGGGCATTTCTGATAGAAAATGTCATCGAATGTGGAGAAAGCTGGTACTTCTGGGCAAAAAATGACATAGATGAGGGAGAAAAGTGGGAAAGGGTGGGAAAGAACGTCTTGTATTGGAGCGCGACGGTGGTCTTTTTGGTGTGCCAAGTGGTCTCTGGGGAGAAAACATGGTAAATAGGGGAGACAATGACCACTGGAGGAGTGTCAAGTAGTATTTTGGAGAGCAAATGTCAGGTATTCCTCAGCCAAGTGCTGTTTTGGGGAGGTAGTAGCATCCTTGGTTGGAAAATGACGTGTTTGTGATAAAGCTGGTATTTTGGGGAAAAAGGCTGTTTTTTTTAGAATATGCAGAATTTCTGGGGGAATATATACCATCGTTGGGAGAAAACAGTTGTTCGTGGGTGAAAATGTCGTGTATTTGGGAGAAAAGAGGTCTATCTGGGAGGAAAGGCCATTTTGAAGGGAGTAAGTGTGATCTTGAGGAGCGTCAAGTAGAATTCTTGAGATGAAATGTGAGGGATTTCTAAGAGAAGTGGTATTTCTGGGAGATAATGTCTCGTTTTTGGGAGAAAATGCCCTATTTTGGGGGCCAGAAGCTGGTAATTCTGAGACAAAATGCCATCTTGATGGGAGTAAGTGTGATTTCGAGGAGCGTAAAGCAGCATTTTGGCAGATAATGGGAGCTATTACTAAGGGTAGTGCTATTTCTAGGAGAAATGAGCTCTATTGGGAATACAAATGGTCTATCTGTGATAAAATGCGACATTTCTGGAACAAACTGTCCTCTTGAGAAGTGTAATGTTGTATATTAGGGAGCAAATGGGAAATATTCCAAAGAGTCCTGGTGTTTCTGGGAGAAAATGTCTGACGTGCGGGAGAGAAGGTCATGTATGTGTGAGAAAGCTGGTGTTTCTGGGAGAAAATGCCAGGTATTTGTGAGAAAAGCGATGCTTGAGAGGGAAAAGGCCATCTCTTTGGGATCAAAGTGGTATTTCTGGGAGAAAATGCCCCAAATCTGGGAGGAAGTGTCATCATGAGGCGTGTCATGGAGTCGATTTGGGAGGAAATGGAGGTATTTCTAAGAGTAGCGGTATTTCTGGGAGCAAATGTCGTCTTTGGGGAAGAAAATGCACTCTGGAGGGAAGAAAACAGGTGTTTCTTCCCAAAAATGTCATCCAATTGGGAGAAAATCTCCTCTCTTGGGGAGAAAAGTGGTCTTTCTGGGAGAAAGTGTCCCCGTCCTGGTTGCAAGTGTCCCATTTTGTATGGTCATGGAGGATTTTAGGGGGAAAGCTTGTGGCAGTTGTAAGAGAAGGGGTATTTCTGGGAGCAAATATCCTCTTATTGGAAGAGAAAATGAAATTTCCAAGGGAAAAGTGGTATTTCTGGGAGCAAATGAGATAGTTGAGGGAGAAAAGTGGGAAAGGGTGGGAAAGAATGTCTTGTATTGCAGAGCAACGGTGGTCTTTTTGGTGTGCCAAGTGGTGTCTTGGGGAGAAAACATGGTAAATAGGGGAGACAATGTCCTCTGGAGGAGTGTCAAGTAGTATTTTGGAGAGCAAATGTCAGGTATTTCTCAGCAAAGTGCTGTTTCGGGGAGGTAGTAGCATACTTGGTTGGAAAATGACAGGTGTTTGTGATAAAGCCGGTATTCTGGGAAAAGCAGCCGTATTTTGAAGAATAAGCTGGTATTTCTGGGGGAATATATGCCATCGTTGGGAGAAAACGGGTGTTGGTGGGAGAAAATGCCGTGCATTTGGGAGAAACCTGGTGCGTCTGGGAGAAAAGGCCATTTTGATGGGAGTAAGTGTGATCTTGAGGAGCGTCAATTAGTATTCTTGGGATGAAATGTGAGGTATTTCTAAGAGAAGAGGTTTTTCTGGTAGAAAATGTCTTGTTTTGGAGAGAAAATGTCACATTTGGGGCGCAGAAGCTGGTATTTCAGTGACAAAATGCCATCTTGATGGGAGTAAGTGTGATCTTGAGGTGTGTAGTGTAGTATATTTGGTAGAAATTGTGAGGTATTTCTAAGGAAACTGGTTATTTCTGCGAGAGAATAGCATTCTGTTTTGAAAAATGATGTCTATTTGTGAGGTGTCTGGTATTTGGGGAAAAAATGCTGTATTTGTATACGTGAGACCGCACTGGGTAAGGGACCTAAAGGAAAAAGGCCGACCAAAATGCTCTTGTTAGGCCTTTTTTGAAGCCAGGAAAAGCACTATGCCAGTGCTGGGGCTGGCAGCAGCTGGCAGCTTGTGGCAGCATGTTGGAGTCAGCACTGCTCCCTCTTATCTGTGAGATTAAGCTTGAGCCTTTTCTGCGAGGCTAAAAGCAGCCCAGCTAAGGTGCCTGGTGAGAAGAGGTGAGAAGAGGCGAGCAAAGGGTGTTACTGCCCACCGAGAACAGGGAGGGCAGTCAGAGTGTGAGCGCAGCCCACACTGCCCGTGGCTGCAGCAGTAGGTGTGGGAGGTGGGTCTTGTGGCAGGACACGTCAGTGTTCTTGAAGGGACTTGGGATTATTCCGAAGGCTAGTCGGGGAATCCCCTGGGTTTCCCTTTTAGAGAGTAAAGGGGCCCAAGATGGCTGGTGGCTCTTCGGGAAGGAAGTCTTCAAGGCGTAGGAGCTGGCTGTCCCCCTGAGCAGCAAGCTGAGCTGGCGGGGAGGGAAGAAGACCGGCGGGGATGGATGAACAGGGAGCGATTCTTGAGGCTCTGGGAGAAGAAGAGAATCTACGTCCAGTGGAAGAAGGGACGGGTGACTCCGAAAGAGAAGTTGCTGGGATGTGTGGAGGGAAAATCCGAAAGGCCCAGCTTGAACTCAGCCTGGCTGCTGGGCTTAAAAGGAACAAGGAGCCCTTTTAGAAATACATCAGTGGTATGAACCCTGGAGCGGGTTCAAAGAAGGGTGCCAAAACTGGTGAGGGGTCTGGAGCACAGACCTTACGAGGAGCGGCTGAAGGAGCTGGGATTGTTCAGTCTGGAGAAGAGGAGGCTCTCCCTCCCAAATGCATGATATTTTCCTCCAGAAAGATCACTTCTCAATGCGAAATATGACCATTTGTTCCAAAAATACGATGTTTTCTCCCCGAAATACAAGCATTCTCCAAAATAGATGACATTTTCTCCCAGAAATGCCAGCTTTATCAAAGATATATGAACTTTTCTTCCAAACACATAATATTTTCTCCCGGAAATATCAGTTTCCTTTTTCTCCAAAAAATACAACACTCCGATACCAAATATGTCATGTTCAGCCAAAACGATCACATTTTCTGACAGAAAAAACAGCTTTCTTCCAAAAATATGACATTATCTCAACAAAAGACCACCATTCTCCCACAGAGATGGCATTTCATGCCACAAGTACTACTTCACACTCCACACGATGATACTTTCCATCAAGAACACGGCATTGGACCACAGAAAGACCAGCTTTCTGCCTAAGAGATGACATTTTCTCCCAGAAATACCACTTTTCTCCCAGAAATACAGGAACCTTTCTGCCAGAAACACCATGCTCATCCCCTCCAGATGTTGTTTTCACCCCAAACACTAGGACCTTTCCTCTCACTACTCCCTGCTTTTTCAAAAATACATGCTCTTCTCTCCCAGAAATACTAGCATTCTCTCCAACATGGGACCTTTTCCAACAAAAGATGGCAGAGTCTCCCAGAAATAGCACTTTTCTTCAGAAGAACTGACATTTTCTCCAAAACATACTACTTTCAACTGTTCAGGTGACATTTCCAGCCAAACATAGGATAGATTCTCCCCAAAGCACCACTTTTCTCTCATGTCGATTGCATTTTTTTATCCCAGAAATACCACACTGCAACCCGAAAGACCACATTTCCCTCCAGAAATACACTATTTTTGCCCGGAAATACCAGCCTTCTCCCAAAAGAGAGGACATTTTCAACCAGAAAGACCACTTTTCTATCCTTCCTATTGCAGTTTCCTCCAAAAAGAGATTTCCTTCCAGACATACCAGCATTCCCTCAAAGAGAGGACATTTTCCCCCGCAAATACCGTCGTTTTTTCTCCCAGCTCTCTTAGGAATACCTCACGTTTCCTCCCAATTCTACTACTTCACACTCCTAACTATCAGGCAGCCCTTTCATCTCCCAAAGGGGTGACATTTTCTGCCAGAAAGCCCAGTTGTCTCGTAAATAGAGGATGTTTTCTTCCAGAAATACCAGCTTTTTCACAAATATACCACCTCACCCCCACTCCCCCAGAACGATGATCCTGTCTCCTGGGAATACTGCTTTTCTTAGAAATACCTCATGCTTTCTCCGATCAATACGACATTACAATCCTCAAGATGACATTTTCTGCAAAAAGAGGACATTTTCTCCCAGAAATACCAGCTTTTTCCCGAGCACATGAGATTTTCTCCCAGAAACACCGCCTTTCTCCAAAACAGAGGACAATTTCTACCAAAAAGAGGATATTTTCTCTTAGAAAAAAAGCTATTTCTCCCAAATAGATGACATTTTCTCCCAGAAATTCTTGCTTTTACCCAAACAGATGATACTTATGCCCAGAAATACCACCTTTCTCCCCATTTGATGTCATTTTCTCTCAGAAATGCCCATTTTTCAGACAAAGGACGGCATTTGCTTCCAAAAAGAAAACATTAGCTCCCAGAAATGCCAGCTTTCTCCAATCCAATGACATTATCTCCCTGAAAGACTACTTTTCGCCCAAACACATGACATTCTCCACCACAACTATCACATTTCAATCCTAAAGAGGACACTTGCTTCCAGACCTATGCAATAACCTCCCACAAATACCACCCTTCTCTCAAATACACGACATTTGCTCAAACAGGTAAGTACTACTTGGCCATCCAAAAGAGGACATTTCCTCCCCAATGAAGGAGACTTTCTCCCTGAAAAACCAGCTTTCTCCCCAAACAGATGACATTTTCTACCTGAAATACAGCTTTTCTTAGATATACTTTACGGTTCATCCTCAAAATACATTGTCATGTATGACAATGCCAAAGAAATAGACGTATTTTCAAACATAGGATATTTTCTTTCAGAAATACCACTATTCTACCAAATAGATGATATTTTCCCCCACATATACCACCATTCTCCCAAAGAGATACTACTTTCAACTGTTCCAGGTGACTTTTTCAGCCAAGCATAGGATACATTCTCCACGAAGTACCACTTTTCTCTCATGTCGATTGCATTTTCTCCCAGAAATACCACATTGCAACTCGAAAGAACACATTTCCCTCCAGAAATACACTATTTTTGCCCAGAAAGACCAGCCTTCTCCCAAAAGAGAGGACATTTTCCACCAGAAAGACCACTTTTCTATCCTTCCTATTGCTGTTTCCTCCAAAAACAGATTTCCTTCCAGACATACCTGCATTCTCTAAAATAGAGGACATTTTCCCCTGGAAATACCATCTTTTCTCCCAGAAATACCAGCTTTCTTAGAAATACATCACATTTATTCCCAATTACACTACTTCACACTCCTAACAATCAGACGGCCGTTTCATCTCCGAAATGTTTTTCTGCCAGAAAGACCAGTTGTCTCTTAAATATATGAAGCTTTTTTTCATATACAATCCTCAAGATGACATTTCTCCCAAAGGGGGACATTTTCTCCCCAAACTACCAGAGAACTGGTAATTCTGGGAGAAACTGTCCTATTTCATGGAGGGAAACTGATATTTCTGCGAGAGAATGTCCTGTTTTGGGGGAGAAAACTGGTATTTCTGGGCGAAACTGCCCTGATTTGAGGCAGAAAACTGGTATTTCTGGGAGAAAATATTACATATTTTGGAGAAAGCTGGTATTTCTGGGAGTAAACATCATATATCTGAGAGAAACCTGGCATTACTGGCAGAAACTGCAATGTAATTGGGAGAAAACTGTTATTTCTGCATAAAAATGTCCTACGTTTGCGAGAACAGCAGTGTATCTGGGAGAAAATGCCATCAACTTGGGAGACAACTGGTATTTCTTAGAGGAAAAGTCATATTTCTGCGAGAAAATACCGTATTTCGGGGAGAAGAGTGGTATTTCTGGGAGAAAACATTACATATTTGGGAGAAAACTGGTATTCCTGCGAGAAAATGACATATATTTTGGAGTAAATGTGATATTTACTGTGGAAAAGCATTATTTCTGGGAAAATGCTGTCTACTTGAGGAGAACACTGGTATTTCTCAGAGAAAATATCCTCTATTTTGGTAGAAAACTGGTATTTCTGGGAGAGAATGTCTTATTTTTGGGGAGAAACCTGGTATTTCTGGGAGAAAAGGTCCTATATTTGGGAGAAAACTGGTATATCTGGCCGACAATGACATATTTCTGGGGAGAAAGCTCGTATTTCTGGGAGAAAATGTCCTAATATTGGGGCGAGAACTGGTATTTCTAGAAGAAAATGTCCAATGTAGTGGAGAAAACTGGTATTTGTGGGAGAAAATGTCCTGTTTTGAGGAGAATACTGGCATTTCTGGGAGAGACTGTCCTATTTTCATTGGGCAAACTGTTATTTGTGGGAGAAAATGTTCTATTACAGGGACAGAAAACGGGTATTTGTGGGAGAAAATGTCTTATGTTTGGGGAAGAAAGCTGGCAATTCTGGGGAAAATGTCCTATTTTTGGGGATAAAACTGGGATATCTGGGATAAATTGTCCTAATATTGGGGGAGAAAGCTGGTATTAGTGGGAGTAAATGTCCTATTTTGGTGGAGAAAACAGGTATTTCTGAGAGAAACTGCCCCACTTTGAGGCAGAAAACTGGAATTTTTGGGAGTATATTTTATATATTTGGGACTAAACTGGCATTTCTGGAAGAAAACGTCCAATTTGGGGGGAAATAGCTGGTATTTCTGGAAAAAAAAATATCCTATATTTGGGAGAAAACTGGTATATCTGGCCGACAATGACATATTTTGGGGGAGAAAGGTGGTATTTCTGGGAGAAAATGTCCTATTTTGGGGGATAAAACAGGTATTTGTGGGAGAAACTGCCCGATTTCGAGGCAGAAAACTGGTATTTGTGGGAGAAAATGTCCTGTTTTGAGGAGAATACTGGCATTTCTGGGAGAGACTGTCCTATTTTCATGGAGGTAACTGGTATTGTGGGAGAAAATGTCCCATTTTGGGGTAGAAAACTGTTATGCTACAAAAAAGAATGTCAAATATGAAGAGAAAACTGATATTTTTGGGAGAAAATGTCCAGAATCTGGGAGAGAAGAGGTATTTCTGGGAGAAACTGTCCTATTTCACGGAGGGAAACTGGTTTTTCCATGAGAGAATGTCCTATTTTGGGGGAGAAAACTGGTATTTGTGGGAGAAACTGTCCTTTTTCATGGAGGAAACTGGTGTTTGTGGGAGAAAATGTCCTACTTCAGGGGAGAAAAGTGGTATTTGTGGGAGTAACTTCCCTATTTTGGAGGAGAAAACTGGTATTTCTGTGGAAAACGTCCCATTTTGGGGGATAAAACTGGTATTTCTGGGAGAGACTGTCCTAAGACTGGGGGGGAAACGGGTATTTGTAGAAGACAATGTCCTATTTTGGGGATAAAACATGTATTTCTGGGAGAAAATGTCCAATTTCAGGGGAGAAAACTGGTATTTGTGGGAGAATAAGATATATATTTGGGAGAAAACTGGCATTTCTGGGAGAAAATATCCAATCTGGGGGGAGAAAGCTGGTATTTGAGGGAGAAAATGTCCTATTTCAGGGGAGAAACCTGGTATTTGTGGGAGAAAATGACCTATTTCAGGGGAGAAAACAGGCATTTCCCAGAGATGTCCTATTTTTGAGTTGAAATCGGGTACTCCTTGAAGAAAATATAATATTTTGGGGGAGAAAAGTGGTATTTCTGGTAGAAAATGCCCTACGTTTGGGAAACAATCTTGCATTTCTGGGAGGAAATGTAGTGATTTGGGGAGAAAGCTGGTATTTGTGGGAGAAAATGTCCTATATTTGGGAGAAAACTGGTATATCTGTCCGACAATGACACATTTCTGGGGAGAAAGCTGGTATTTCTGGGAGAACCTGTCCTGATATTGGGGTAAAAATTGGTATTTCTAGAAGAAAATGTCCAATGTAGTGGAGAAAACTGGTACTTGTGGGTGAAACTTGCCTATTTAGAGGCAGAAAACTGGTATTTCTGGGGAAAATGTCCCATTTTTGGGGATAAAACTGGTATATCTGGGAGAGACTGTCCTAATATTGGGGGGGAAACTGGCATTTTGGTGGAGAAAATGTCCTATTTTGGAAGAGAAAACAGGTATTTCTGGGAGAAACTGCCCTCCTTTGAGGCGGAAAACTGGTATTTCTGGGAGAATATGTTATACATTTGGGAGAAAACTGGCATTTCTGGGAGAAAATGTCCAATCTGGGGGGAGAAAGCTGGTATTTGTGGGAGAAAAGGTCCTATTTCAGGGGGGAAACCGGGTATTTGTGGGAGAAAATGTCCTATTTTTGAGTTGAAATCTGGTATTCCTTGAAGAAAATATAATATTTGGGGGGAGAAAAGTGGTATTTGTGGTAGAAAATATCCTCCGTTTGGGAAACAATCTTGCATTTCTGGGAGAAAATGTCCTGATTTGGGGAGAAAGCTGGTATCTGTGGGAGAAAATGTCCTATTTTGGGGATAAAACTGGTATATCTGGCCGACAATGACATATTTCAGGGGAGAAAGCTGATATTTCTGGGAGGAACTGTCCTAGTATTTGGGCGAGAACTGGTATTTCTAGAATAAAATGTCCAATGTAGTGGAGAAAACTGGTATTTGTGGGTGGAACTTGCCTATTTAGAGGCAGAAAACTGGTATTTCTGGGGAAAATGTCCCATTTTTGGGGATAAAACTGGTATATCTGGGAGAGACTGTCCTAATATTGGGGGGGAAACTGGCATTTTGGTGGAGAAAATGTCCTATTTTGGTAGAGAAAACAGGTATTTCTGGGAGAAACTGCCCTCCTTTGAGGCGGAAAACTGGTATTTCTGGGAGAATATTGTATATATTTGGGAGAAAACTGGCATTTCTGGGAGAAAACATCCAATCTGCGGGGAGAAAGCTGGTATTTGTGGGAGAAAATGTCCTATTTTGGAGTTGAAATCGGGTATTCCTTGAAGAAAATATAATATTTAGGGGGAGAAAAGTGGTATTTCTGGAAGAAAATGTCCTACGTTTGGGAAACAATCTTGCATTTCTGGGAGAAAATGTCGTGATTTGGGGAGAAAGCTGGTATTTGTGGGAGAAAATGTCCTATTTTGGGGATAAAACTGGTATATCTAGCCAACAATGACATATTTCTGGGGAGAAAACTGGTATTTCCCGGAGAACATGTCCTGTTTTGGGGATAAAGCTGGTATTTGAGGGAGAAAATGTCCTATTTCAGGGGAAAAAACAGGCTTTTCCCGGAGAACATGTCCTGTTTTGGGGATAAAGCTGGTATTTCTGGGAGAAAATGTCCTATTTCAGGGGAGAAAACAGGTATTTCTGGGAGAAAAGGTCCCATATTTGAGTTGAAATCAGGTATTCCTTGAAGAAAATATAATATGTTGGGGGAGAAAAGTGGTAATTCTGGTAGAAAATGTCCTACGTTTGGGAAACAATCTTGCATTTCTGGGAGAAAATGTCCTGTTTTGGGGAGAAAGCTGCTATTTCTGGGAGAAAAAGACATATTACTGGGGAGAAATGTGGTATTTTGCTGGGGAAAATGCCCCAAATGTGGGAGGAAGTGTCATCATGAGGCGTGTCATGGAGTAGATTTGGGAGGAAATGGAGGTATTTCTAAGAGGAGATATTTCTAAGAGTAGCGGTATTTCTGGGAGCAAATGTCGTCTTTCGGGAAGAAAATGTTCTCTTGAGAGAAGAAAACAGGCCTTTCTTACAGAAAATGACATATAACTGGCAGAAAATCTCCTCTCTTGGGGAGAAAAGTGGTCTTTCTGGGAGAAAGTGTCCCTCTTCTTGGTTGCAAGTGTCCAATTGGTATTGTCATGGAGGATTTTAGGGGGAATGCATGTGGCAGTTGTAAGAGAAGGGGTAATTCTGGAAGAAAATATCCTCTTTTTGGAAGAGAAGGAGAAATTTCCAAGGGAAAAGTGGTATTTCTGGGAGCAAATGAGATAGTTGAGGGAGAAAAGTGGGAACCGTTGGGAAAGAATGTCTAGCATTGGAGAGCAACGGTGGTCTTTTTGGTGTGCCAAGTGATGTCCTGGGGAGAAAACATGGTAAGTATGGGAGAAAATGTCCTCTGGAGGAGTGTCAAGTAGTATTTTGGAGAGCAAATGTCAGGTATTTCTCAGCAAAGTGCTGTTTCGGGGAGATAGTAGCATCCTTGGTTGGAAAATGACAGGTGTTTGTGAGAAAGCGGGTATTTTGTGGAAAAAAGTCCGTTTTTTTAAGAATAAGCTGGTATTTCTGGGGGAATATATCCCATCTTTGGGAGAAACCTGGTCTCTGTGGGAGAAAATGTCGTGTGTTT
Source organism: Crossoptilon crossoptilon (assembly GCA_036346035.1). NCBI lineage: Eukaryota > Metazoa > Chordata > Aves > Galliformes > Phasianidae > Crossoptilon > Crossoptilon crossoptilon. The sequence goes on from JARXNR010000551.1 coordinate 29,747, forward strand.
GGGAGGAAACTGGTCTATCTGGGAGGAAAGGCCATTTTGATGGGAGTAAGTGTGATCTTGAGGAGCGTCAAGTAGTATTCTTGGGATGAAGTGGGAGGTATTTTTAAGAGAAGTGGTATTTCTGGGAGAAAATGTCTTGTTTTGTTGAGAAAATGTCCTATTTTGGGGGCAGAAGCTGGTATTTCTGCGACAAAATGCCATCTTGATGGGAGTAAGTGTGATCTCGAGGAGCGTAAAGCAGCATTTTTGGAAGATATTGGGAGCTATTTCTAAGAGTAGTGCTATTTCTAGGAGAAAATGAGCTCTATTTAAAATTAAAATGGTCTATCTGTGATAAAATGCCACATTTTGGGGAGAAACTGTCCTCTGGAGGAGTGTAATGTTGTATGTTAGGGAGGAAATGGGAAATATTCCGAAGAGTCCTGGTATTTCTGGGAGAAAATGTCTGATGTGGGGGGGAGAAGGTCATGTATCTGTGAGAAAGCTGGTGTTTCTGGGAGAAAATGCCAGGTATTTGTGAGAAAAGAGATGCTAGAGTGGGAAAAGGCCATCTCTTTGGGATCAAAGTGGTATTTCTGGGAGAAAATGCCCCAAATCTGGGAGGAAGGGTCATCATGAGGCATGTCATGGAGTAGATTTGGGAGGAAATGGAGGCATTTCTAAGAGTAGCGGTATTTCTGGGAGCAAATGTCGTCTTTGGGGAAGAAAATGTTCTCTTGATAGAAGAAAATAGGCCTTTCTTACAGGAAATGTCATCCAATTGGGAGAAAATCTCCTCTCTTGGGGAGAAAAGTGGTCTTTCTGGGAGAAAGTGTCCCCTTCTTGGTTGCAAGTCTCCCATTTGGTCTTGTCATGAAGGCTTTTTGGGAGAAAGCGTGTGGCAGTTGTAAGAGAAGGGGTACTTCTTGGTGGAAATATCCTCTTTTTGGAAGAGAAGGAGAAATTTCCAAGGGAAAAGTGGTATTTCTGGGAGCAAATGAGATAGTTGAGGGAGAAAAGTGGGAAAGGGTGGGAAAGAAGGTCTTGCATTGGAGAGCAACTGTGGTATTTTTGGTGTGCCAAGTGTTGTCTTGGGGAGAAAACATGGTAAATAGGGGAGACAATGTCCTCTGGAGGAGCGTCAAGTAGTATTTTGGAGAGAAAATGTCAGGTATTTCTCAGCAAAGTGCTGTTTCGGGGAGATAGTAGCATCCTTGGTTGGAAAATGACATGTGTTTGAGAGATAGCTGGTATTTTGGGTGAAAGGCCATTTTTTTAAAAATAAGCAGGAATTTCTGGTGGAATATATATCATCCTTGGGAGAAAACAGGTCTTTGTCGGAGAAAATGTCGTGTGTTTGGGAGGAAACTGGTCTATCTGGGAGGAAAGGCCATTTTGATGAGAGTAAGTGTGATTTTGTGGTGTGTCATGTAGTATTCTTGGAATGAAAGGTGAGGTATTTCTAAGAGAAGTGGTATTTCTGGGAGATAATTTCTTGTTTTGGGAGAAAATGTCCTATTTTGGGAGGCAGAAGCTGGTATTTCTGTGACAAAATGCCATCTAGATGGCAGTAAGTGTGATCTTGAGCAGTGTAAAGCAGCATTTTTGTTAGAGAATGGGAGAAAATGAGCTCTCTTGGGGTTAAGAATGGTGTATGTGTGCTAAAATGCCACATTTCTGGCAGAAACTGTCCTCTTGAGGAGTGTAATGTTGTATATTAGGGAGGAAATGGGAAATATTCCGAAGAGTCCTGGTATTTCTGGGAGAAAACATCTGACGTGCGGGAGAGAAGGTCATGTATCTGTGAGAAAGCTGGCGTTTCTGGGAGAAAGTGCCAGGTATTTGTGAGAAAAGAGATGCTTGAGAGGGAAAAGGCCATCTCTTTGGGATTAAAGTGGTATTTCTGGGAGAAAATGCCCCAAATCTGGGAGTAAGTGTCATCATGAGTTGTGTCATGGAGTAGATTTGGGAGGAAATGGAGGTATTTCTAAGAGTAGCGGTATTTCTGGGAGCAAATGTCGTCTTTGGGAAAGAAAATGTTCTCTTGAGAGAAGAAAACAGGCCTTTCTTACAGGAAATGTCATCCAATTGGGAGAAAATCTCCTCTCTTGGGGAGAAAAGTGGTCTTTCTGGGAGAAAGTGTCCCCTTCTTGGTTGCAAGTCTCCCATTTGGTCTTGTCATGAAGGCTTTTTGGGAGAAAGCGTGTGGCAGTTGTAAGAGAAGGGGTATTTCTGGGAGAAATAACCTCGTTTTGGAAAAGAAGGTGATATTTCCCAAGGAAAAGTGGTATTTCTGGGAGCAAATGAGATAGTTGAGGGAGAAAAGTGGGAACCGGTGGGAAAGAATGTCTTGTACTGCAAAGCAACTGTGGTCTTTTTGGTGTGCCAAGTGGTCTCTTGGGGAGAAAACATGGTAAACAGGGGAGAAAATGTCCTCTGGAGGAGTGTCAAGTAGTATTTTGGAGAGAAAATGTCAGGTATTTCTCAGCAAAGAGCTGTTTCGGGGAGGTAGTGGCATACTTGGTTGGAAAATGACATGTGTTTGTGAGAAAGCTGGTATTTTGGGAAAAGCAGCCGTATATTGAAGAATAAGCAGGAATTTCTGGGGGAATGTATGCCATCGTTGGGAGAATCCTCGTCTTTGTGGGAGAAAATGTCGTGTGTTTGGGAGAAACCTGGTGCGTCTGGGAGAAAAGGCCATTTTGATGGCAGTAAGTGTGATCTTGAGGAGCGTCAATTAGTATTCTTGGGATGAAATGTGAGGTATTTCTAAGAGAAGTGGTTTTTCTGGGAGAAAATGTATTGTTTTGGAGTGAAAATGTCGCATTTGGGGCCCAGAAGCTGGTATTTCAGTGACAAAATGCCATCTTGATGGGAGTAAGTGTGATCTTGAGGTGTGTAGTGTAGTATATTTGGTAGAAATTGTGAGGTATTTCTAAGGAAACTGGTTATTTCTGCAAGAGAATAGCATTCTGTTTTGAAAAATGATGTCTATTTGCGAGGTGTCTGGTATTTGGGGAAAAAAATGCTGTATTTGTATACGTGAGACCGCACTGGGTAAGGGACCTAAAGGAAAAAGGCTGACCAAAATGCTCTTGTTAGGCCTTTTTTGAAGCCAGGAAAAGCACTATGCCAGTGCTGGGGCTGGCAGCAGCTGGCAGCTTGTGGCAGCAGGCTGGAGTCAGCACTGCTCCCTCTTATCTGTGAGATTAAGCTTGAGCCTTTTCTGCGAGGCTAAAAGCAGCCCAGCTAAGGTGCCTGGTGAGAAGAGGTGAGAAGAGGCGAGCAAAGGGTGCTACTGCCCACCGATAACAGGGAGGGCAGTCAGAGTGTGAGCGCAGCCCACACTGCCCGTGGCTGCAGCAGTAGGTGTGGGAGGTGGGTCTTGTGGCAGGACACGTCAGTGTTCTTGAAGGGACTTGGGATTATTCGGAAGGCTAGTAGGGGAATCCCCTGGGCTTCCCTCTTCGAGAGTAAAGGGGTCCAAGGCGGCTGGTGGCTCTTCAGGAAGGAAGTCTTAAAGGCGCAGGAGCTGGCTGTCCCCCTGAGCAGCAAAATGAGCCGGCGGGGAGGGAAGAAGACCGGCGGGGATGGATGAACAGGGAGCGATTCTTGAGGCTCCAGGAGAAGAAGAGAATCTACGTCCAGTGGAAGAAGGGACGGGTGACTGAGAAAGAGAAGTTGCTGGGATGTGTGGAGGGAAAATCCGAAAGGCCCAGCTTGAACTCAGCCTGGCCGCTGGGCTTAAAAGGAACAAGGAGCCCTTTTAGAAAGACATCAGCGGTATGAACCCTGGAGCGGGTTCAAAGAAGGGTGCCAAAACTGGTGAGGGGTCTGGAGCACAGACCTTACGAGGAGCGGCTGAAGGAGCTGGGATTGTTCAGTCTGGTGAAGAGGAGGCTCTCCCTCCCAAATGCATGGTATTTTCCTCCAGAAAGATCACTTCTCAATGCGAAACATGACAATTTGTTCCAAAAATACGATGTTTTCTCCCCGAAATACAAGCATTCTCCAAAATAGATGACATTTTCTCCCAGAAATGCCAGCTTTATCAAAGATATATGAACTTTTCTTCCAAATACATGATATTTTCTCCCAGAAATATCAGTTTCCTTTTTCCCCCAAAAATACAACACTCCAATACCAAATATGATATTTTCCGCCAAAAGGATCACATTTTCTGACAGAAAAACCAGCTTTCTTCCAAAAATATGACATTATCTCAACAAAAGACCACCATTCTCCCACAGAGATGGCATTTCATGCCACAAGTACTACTTCACCCTCCACACGATGATACTTTCCATCAAGAACACGGCATTGGACCACAGAAAGACCAGCTTTCTGCCTAAGAGATGACATTTTCTCCCAGAAATACCACTTTTCTCCCAGAAATACAGGAACCTTTCTGCCAGAAACACCATGCTCATCCCCTCCAGATGTTGTTTTCACCCCAAACACTAGCACCTTTCCTCTCACTACTCCCTGCTTTTTCAAAAATACATGCTCTTCTCTCCCAGAAATACTAGCATTCTCTCCAACATGGGACCTTTTCCAACCAAAGATGGCAGTCTCCCAGAAATAGCACTTTTCTTCAGAAGAACTGACATTTTCTCCAAAACATACTACTTGCAACTGTTCCAGGTGACTTTCTCAGCCAAACATAGGATTGATTCTCCCCAAAGCACCACTTTTCTCTCATGTCGATTGCATTTTCTCCCAGAAATACCACACTGCAACCCAAAAGACCACATTTCCCTCCAGAAATACACTATTTTTGCCCGGAAATACCAGCCTTCTCCCAAAAGAGAGGACATTTTCCACCAGAAAGACCACTTTTCTATCCTTCCTATTGCTGTTTCCTCCAAAAAGAGATTTCCTTCCAGACATACCAGCATTCCCTCAAAGAGAGGACATTTTCCCCCGCAAATACCGTCTTTTTTTCTCCCAGCTCTCTTAGAAATACCTCACGTTTCCTCCCAATTCTACTACTTCACACTCCTAACTATCAGGCAGCCCTTTCATCTCCCAAAGGGGTGACATTTTTCTGCCAGAAAGCCCAGTTGTCTCGTAAATAGAGGATGTTTTCTTCCAGAAATACCTGCTTTTTCACAAATATACCACCTCACCCCCACTCCCCCAGAACGATGATCCTGTCTCCTGGGAATACCGCTTTTCTTAGAAATACCTCATGCTTTCTCCGATCAATACGACATTACAATCCTCAAGATGACATTTTCTGCAAAAGAGGACATTTTCTCCCAGAAATACCAGCTTTTTCCCAAGCACATGAGATTTTCTCCCAGAAACACCGCCTTTCTCCAAAACAGAGGACAATTTCTACCAAAAAGAGGATATTTTCTCTTAGAAAAAAAGCTATTTCTCCCAAATAGATGACATTTTCTCCCAGAAATTCTTGCTTTTACCCAAACAGATGATACTTATGCCCAGAAATACCACCTTTCTCCCCATTTGATGTCATTTTCTCTCAGAAATGCCCATTTTTCAGACAAAGGACGGCATTTGCTTCCAAAAAGAAAACATTAGCTCCCAGAAATGCCAGCTTTCTCCAATCCAATGACATTATCTCCCTGAAAGACTGCTTTTCGCCCAAACACGTGACATTCTCCACCACAACTATCACATTTCAATCCTAAAGAGGACACTTGCTTCCAGACCTACGCCATTTCCTCCCACAAATACCACCCTTCTCTCAAATACACGACATTTGCTCAAACAGGTAAGTACTACTTGGCCATCCAAAAGAGGACATTTCCTCCCCAATGAAGGAGACTTTCTCCCTGAAAAACCAGCTTTCTCCCCAAACAGATGACATTTTCTACCTGAAATACAGCTTTTCTTAGATATGCTTTACGGTTCATCCTCAAAATACTACATGACAATGCCAAAGAAATAGACGTATTTTCAAACATAGGATATTTTCTTTCAGAAATACCACTATTCTACCAAATAGATGATATTTTCCCCCACATATACCACCATTCTCCCAAAGAGATACTGCTTTCAACTGTTCCAGGTGACTTTTTCAGCCAAGCATAGGATACATTCTCCACGAAGTACCACTTTTCTCTCATGTCGATTGCATTTTCTCCCAGAAATACCACATTGCAACTCGAAAGAACACATTTCCCTCCAGAAATACACTATTTTTGCCCAGAAAGACCAGCCTTCTCCCAAAAGAGAGGACATTTTCCACCAGAAAGACCACTTTTCTATCCTTCCTATTGCTGTTTCCTCCAAAAATAGATTTCCTTCCAGACATACCTGCATTCTCTAAAATAGAGGACATTTTCCCCTGGAAATACCATCTTTTCTCCCAGAAATACCAGCTTTCTTAGAAATACATCACATTTATTCCCAATTACACTACTTCACACTCCTAACAATCAGACGGCCGCTTCATCTCCGAAATGTTTTTCTGCCAGAAAGACCAGTTGTCTCTTAAATATATGAAGCTTTTTTTTTTTTTCATATACAATCCTCAAGATGACATTTCTCCCAAAGGGGGACATTTTTTTCTCCCCAAACTACCAGAGAACTGGTAATTCTGGGAGAAACTGTCCTATTTCATGGAGGGAAACTGATATTTCTGCGAGAGAATGTCCTGTTTTGGGGGAGAAAACTGGTATTTCTGGGCGAAACTGCCCTGATTTGAGGCAGAAAACTGGTATTTCTGGGAGAAAATATTACATATTTTGGAGAAAGCTGGTATTTCTGGGAGTAAACATCATATATCTGAGAGAAACCTGGCATTACTGGCAGAAACTGCAATGTAATTGGGAGAAAACTGTTATTTCTGCATAAAAATGTCCTACGTTTGCGAGAACAGCAGTGTATCTGGGAGAAAATGCCATCAACTTGGGAGACAACTGGTATTTCTTAGAGGAAAAGTCATATTTCTGCGAGAAAATACCGTATTTCGGGGAGAAGAGTGGTATTTCTGGGAGAAAACATTACATATTTGGGAGAAAACTGGTATTCCTGCGAGAAAATGACATATATTTTGGAGTAAATGTGATATTTACTGTGGAAAAGCATTATTTCTGGGAAAATGCTGTCTACTTGAGGAGAACACTGGTATTTCTCAGAGAAAATATCCTCTATTTTGGTAGAAACCTGGTATTTCTGGGAGAGAATGTCTTATTTTTGGGGAGAAACCTGGTATTTCTGGGAGAAAAGGTCCTATATTTGGGAGAAAACTGGTATATCTGGCCGACAATGACATATTTCTGGGGAGAAAGCTCGTATTTCTGGGAGAAAATGTCCTAATATTGGGGCGAGAACTGGTATTTCTAGAAGAAAATGTCCAATGTAGTGGAGAAAACTGGTATTTGTGGGAGCAAATGTCCTGTTTTGAGGAGAATACTGGCATTTCTGGGAGAGACTGTCCTATTTTCATTGGGCAAACTGTTATTTGTGGGAGAAAATGTTCTATTACAGGGACAGAAAACGGGTATTTGTGGGAGAAAACGTCTTATGTTTGGGGAAGAAAGCTGGCAATTCTGGGGAAAATGTCCTATTTTTGGGGATAAAACTGGGATATCTGGGATAAATTGTCCTAATATTGGGGGAGAAAGCTGGTATTAGTGGGAGTAAATGTCCTATTTTTTGGTGGAGAAAACAGGTATTTCTGAGAGAAACTGCCCCACTTTGAGGCAGAAAACTGGAATTTTTGGGAGTATATTTTATATATTTGGGACTAAACTGGCATTTCTGGAAGAAAACGTCCAATTTGGGGGGAAATAGCTGGTATTTCTGGAAAAAAAATGTCCTATATTTGGGAGAAAACTGGTATATCTGGCCGACAATGACATATTTTGGGGGAGAAAGGTGGTATTTCTGGGAGAAAATGTCCTATTTTGGGGGATAAAACAGGTATTTGTGGGAGAAACTGCCCGATTTCGAGGCAGAAAACTGGTATTTGTGGGAGAAAATGTCCTGTTTTGAGGAGAATACTGGCATTTCTGGGAGAGACTGTCCTATTTTCATGGAGGTAACTGGTATTGTGGGAGAAAATGTCCCATTTTGGGGTAGAAAACTGTTATGCTACAAAAAAGAATGTCAAATATGAAGAGAAAACTGATATTTTTGGGAGAAAATGTCCAGAATCTGGGAGAGAAGAGGTATTTCTGGGAGAAACTGTCCTGTTTCACGGAGGGAAACTGGTTTTTCCATGAGAGAATGTCCTATTTTGGGGGAGAAAACTGGTATTTGTGGGAGAAACTGTCCTTTTTCATGGAGGAAACTGGTGTTTGTGGGAGAAAATGTCCTACTTCAGGGGAGAAAACTGGTATTTGTGGGTGAAACTTCCCTATTTTGGTGTAGAAAACTGGTATTTCTGGGGAAAATGTCCCATTTGGGGGGATAAAACTGGTATTTCTGGGAGAGACTGTCCTAACACGGGGCGGGGGGGGGGGGGAACTGGTATTTGTAGAAGAAAATGTCCTATTTTGGTGGAGAAAACAGGTATTTCTTGGGAAAATGTCCTATTTCAGGGGATAAAACTGGTATTTCTGTGAGAATATTGTATATATTTGGGAGAAAACTGGCATTTCTGGGAGAAAATATCCAATCTGGGGGGAGAAAGCTGGTATTTGTGGGAGAAAATGTCCTATTTCAGGGGGGAAACCTGGTATTTGTGGGAGAAAATGACCTATTTTAGGGGGGGGGAGAAAACAGGCATTTCCCAGAGATGTCCTATTTTTGAGTTGAAATCGGGTACTCCTTGAAGAAAATATAATATTTTGGGGTGGAAAAGTGGTATTTCTGGTAGAAAATGCCCTACGTTTGGGAAACAATCTTGCATTTCTGGGAGAAAATGTAGTGATTTGGGGAGAAAGCAGGTATTTGTGGGAGAAAAATATCCTATATTTGGGAGAAAACTGGTATATCTGTCCGACAATGACACATTTCTGGGGAGAAAGCTGGTATTTCTGGGAGAACCTGTCCTGATATTGGGGTAAAAATGGGTATTTCTAGAAGAAAATGTCCAATGTAGTGGAGAAAACTGGTACTTGTGGGTGAAACTTGCCTATTTAGAGGCAGAAAACTGGTATTTCTGGGGAAAATGTCCCATTTTTGGGGATAAAACTGGTATATCTGGGAGAGACTGTCCTAATATTGGGGGGGAAACTGGCATTTTGGTGGAGAAAATGTCCTATTTTGGTAGAGAAAACAGGTATTTCTGGGAGAAACTGCCCTCCTTTGAGGCGGAAAACTGGTATTTCTGGGAGAATATTGTATATATTTGGGAGAAAACTGGCATTTCTGGGAGAAAACATCCAATCTGCGGGGAGAAAGCTGGTATTTGTGGGAGAAATTGTCCTATTTCAGGGGGGAAACCTGGTATTTGTGGGAGAAAATGTCCTATTTTTGAGTTGAAATCGGGTACTCCTTGAAGAAAATATAATATTTTTTGGGAGAAAAGTGGTATTTCTGGTAGAAAATGCCCTACGTTTGAGAAACAATCTTGCATTTCTGGGAGAAAATGTCGTGATTTGGGGAGAAAGCTGGTATCTGTGGGAGAAAATGTCCTATTTTGGGGATAAAACTGGTATATCTGGCCGACAATGACATATTTCAGGGGAGAAAGCTGATATTTCTGGGAGGAACTGTCCTAGTATTTGGGCGAGAACTGGTATTTCTAGAATAAAATGTCCAATGTAGTGGAGAAAACTGGTATTTGTGGGTGGAACTTGCCTATTTAGAGGCAGAAAACTGGTATTTCTGGGGAAAATGTCCCATTTTTGGGGATAAAACTGGTATATCTGGGAGAGACTGTCCTAATATTGGGGGGGAAACTGGCATTTTGGTGGAGAAAATGTCCTATTTTGGTAGAGAAAACAGGTATTTCTGGGAGAAACTGCCCTCCTTTGAGGCGGAAAACTGGTATTTCTGGGAGAATATTGTATATATTTGGGGGGGAAAACTGGCATTTGGGGGAGAAAATATCCAATCTGCGGGGAGAAAGCTGGTATTTGTGGGAGAAAATGTCCTATTTTGGAGTTGAAATCGGGTATTCCTTGAAGAAAATATAATATTTAGGGGGAGAAAAGTGGTATTTCTGGAAGAAAATGTCCTACTTTGGGGAAAAATCTAGCATTTCTGGGAGAAAATGTCTGATTTGGGGGAAACAATCTAGCATTTCTGGGAGAAAATGTCGTGATTTGGGGAGAAAGCTGGTATTTCTGGGAGAAAATGTCCTATTTTGGGGATAAAACTGGTATATCTGGCCGACAATGACATATTTCTGGGGAGAAAACTGGTATTTCTGTGACAATATGTTCTATATTTCTGGGGAGAAAACAGGCATTTCTGGAAGAAAATGTCCTACTTTGGGGATAAAACAGGCATTTCTGGGAGAAAATGTCCTATTTCAGGGGACAAAACTGGTATTTCTGGGAGAAAAGTTCCCATATTTGAGTTGAAATCGGGTATTCCTTGAAGAAAATATAATATTTTGGGGGAGAAAATGGTATTTCTGGAAGGAAATGCCCTACGTTTGGGAAACAATCTTGCATTTCTGGGAGAAAATGCCCTGATTTGGGGAGAAAGCTGGTATTTCTGCGAGAAAAAGACTTATTTCTGGGGAGAAAGGTGATATTTCTGGGAGAAAATGCCCCAAATGTGGGAGGAAGTGTCATCATGAGGCGTGTCATGGAGTAGATTTGGGAGGAAATGGAGGTATTTCTAAGAGGAGATATTTCTAAGAGTAGCGGTATTTCTGGGAGCAAATGTCGTCTTTCGGGAAGAAAATGTTCTCTTGAGAGAAGAAAACAGGCCTTTCTTACAGAAAATGACATATAACTGGCAGAAAATCTCCTCTCTTGGGGAGAAAAGTGGTCTTTCTGGGAGAAAGTGTCCTCTTCTTGGTTGCAAGTGTCCAATTGGTATTGTCATGGAGGATTTTAGGGGGAATGCATGTGGCAGTTGTAAGAGAAGGGGTAATTCTGGAAGAAAATATCCTCTTTTTGGAAGAGAAGGAGAAATTTCCAAGGGAAAAGTGGTATTTCTGGGAGCAAATGAGATAGTTGAGGGAGAAAAGTGGGAACCGTTGGGAAAGAATGTCTAGCATTGGAGAGCAACGGTGGTCTTTTTGGTGTGCCAAGTGATGTCCTGGGGAGAAAACATGGTAAATAGGGGAGAAAATGTCCTCTGGAGGAGTGTCAAGTAGTATTTTGGAGAGCAAATGTCAGGTATTTCTCAGCAAAGTGCTGTTTCGGGGAGATAGTCGCCTACTTGGTTGGAAAATGACAGGTGTTTGTGAGAGAGCTGGTATTTTGGGGGGGAAAAGGCCATATTTTTTAAGAATAAGCTGGTATTTCTTGGGGAATATATGCCATCTTTGGGAGAAACCTGGTCTCTGTGGGAGAAAATGTCGTGTGTTTGGGAGGAAACTGGTCTATCTGGGAGGAAAGGCCATTTTGATGGGAGTAAGTGTGATCTTGAGGAGCGTCAAGTAGTATTCTTGGGATGAAGTGGGAGGTATTTTTAAGAGAAGTGGTATTTCTGGGAGAAAATGTCTTGTTTTGTTGAGAAAATGTCCTATTTTGGGGGCAGAAGCTGGTATTTCTGCGACAAAATGCCATCTTGATGGGAGTAAGTGTGATCTCGAGGAGCGTAAAGCAGCATTTTTGGAAGATATTGGGAGCTATTTCTAAGAGTAGTGCTATTTCTAGGAGAAAATGAGCTCTATTAGGAATACAAATGGTCTATCTGTGATAAAATGCGACATTTTGGGGACAAACTGTGCTCTTGAGAAGTGTAATGTTGTATATTAGGGAGGAAATGGGAAATATTCCGAAGAGTCCTGGTATTTCTGGGAGAAAATGTCTGATGTGGGGGGGAGAAGGTCATGTATCTGTGAGAAAGCTGGTGTTTCTGGGAGAAAATGCCAGGTATTAGTGAGAAAAGAGATGCTAGAGTGGGAAAAGGCCATCTCTTTGGGATCAAAGTGGTATTTCTGGGAGAAAATGCCCCAAATCTGGGAGGAAGGGTCATCATGAGGCATGTCATGGAGTAGATTTGGGAGGAAATGGAGGCATTTCTAAGAGTAGCGGTATTTCTGGGAGCAAATGTCGTCTTTGGGGAAGAAAATGTTCTCTTGATAGAAGAAAATAGGCCTTTCTTACAGGAAATGTCATCCAATTGGGAGAAAATCTCCTCTCTTGGGGAGAAAAGTGGTCTTTCTGGGAGAAAGTGTCCCCTTCTTGGTTGCAAGTCTCCCATTTGGTCTTGTCATGAAGGCTTTTTGGGAGAAAGCGTGTGGCAGTTGTAAGAGAAGGGGTACTTCTTGGTGGAAATATCCTCTTTTTGGAAGAGAAGGAGAAATTTCCAAGGGAAAAGTGGTATTTCTGGGAGCAAATGAGATAGTTGAGGGAGAAAAGTGGGAAAGGGTGGGAAAGAAGGTCTTGCATTGGAGAGCAACTGTGGTCTTTTTGGTGTGCCAAGTGTTGTCTTGGGGAGAAAACATGGTAAATAGGGGAGACAATGTCCTCTGGAGGAGCGTCAAGTAGTATTTTGGAGAGAAAATGTCAGGTATTTCTCAGCAAAGTGCTGTTTCGGGGAGATAGTAGCATCCTTGGTTGGAAAATGACATGTGTTTGAGAGATAGCTGGTATTTTGGGTGAAAGGCCATTTTTTTAAAAATAAGCAGGAATTTCTGGTGGAATATATATCATCCTTGGGAGAAAACAGGTCTTTGTCGGAGAAAATGTCGTGTGTTTGGGAGGAAACTGGTCTATCTGGGAGGAAAGGCCATTTTGATGAGAGTAAGTGTGATTTTGTGGTGTGTCATGTAGTATTCTTGGAATGAAAGGTGAGGTATTTCTAAGAGAAGTGGTATTTCTGGGAGATAATTTCTTGTTTTGGGAGAAAATGTCCTATTTTGGGAGGCAGAAGCTGGTATTTCTGTGACAAAATGCCATCTAGATGGCAGTAAGTGTGATCTTGAGCAGTGTAAAGCAGCATTTTTGTTAGAGAATGGGAGAAAATGAGCTCTCTTGGGGTTAAGAATGGTGTATGTGTGCTAAAATGCCACATTTCTGGCAGAAAGTGTCCTCTTGAGGAGTGTAATGTTGTATATTAGGGAGGAAATGGGAAATATTCCGAAGAGTCCTGGTATTTCTGGGAGAAAACATCTGACGTGCGGGAGAGAAGGTCATGTATCTGTGAGAAAGCTGGCGTTTCTGGGAGAAAGTGCCAGGTATTTGTGAGAAAAGAGATGCTTGAGAGGGAAAAGGCCATCTCTTTGGGATTAAAGTGGTATTTCTGGGAGAAAATGCTCCAAATCTGGGAGTAAGTGTCATCATGAGTTGTGTCATGGAGTAGATTTGGGAGGAAATGGAGATATTTCTAAGAGTAGCGGTATTTCTGGGAGCAAATGTCGTCTTTGGGGAAGAAAATGTTCTCTTGAGAGAAGAAAACAGGCCTTTCTTACAGGAAATGTCATCCAATTGGGAGAAAATCTCCTCTCTTGGGGAGAAAAGTGGTCTTTCTGGGAGAAAGTGTCCCCTTCTTGGTTGCAAGTCTCCCATTTGGTCTTGTCATGAAGGCTTTTTGGGAGAAAGCGTGTGGCAGTTGTAAGAGAAGGGGTATTTCTGGGAGAAATAACCTCGTTTTGGAAAAGAAGGTGATATTTCCCAAGGAAAAGTGGTATTTCTGGGAGCAAATGAGATAGTTGAGGGAGAAAAGTGGGAACCGGTGGGAAAGAATGTCTTGTACTGCAAAGCAACTGTGGTCTTTTTGGTGTGCCAAGTGGTCTCTTGGGGAGAAAACATGGTAAACAGGGGAGAAAATGTCCTCTGGAGGAGTGTCAAGTAGTATTTTGGAGAGAAAATGTCAGGTATTTCTCAGCAAAGAGCTGTTTCGGGGAGGTAGTGGCATACTTGGTTGGAAAATGACATGTGTTTGTGAGAAAGCTGGTATTTTGGGAAAAGCAGCCGTATATTGAAGAATAAGCAGGAATTTCTGGGGGAATGTATGCCATCGTTGGGAGAATCCTCGTCTTTGTGGGAGAAAATGTCGTGTGTTTGGGAGAAACCTGGTGCGTCTGGGAGAAAAGGCCATTTTGATGGCAGTAAGTGTGATCTTGAGGAGCGTCAATTAGTATTCTTGGGATGAAATGTGAGGTATTTCTAAGAGAAGTGGTTTTTCTGGGAGAAAATGTATTGTTTTGGAGTGAAAATGTCGCATTTGGGGCCCAGAAGCTGGTATTTCAGTGACAAAATGCCATCTTGATGGGAGTAAGTGTGATCTTGAGGTGTGTAGTGTAGTATATTTGGTAGAAATTGTGAGGTATTTCTAAGGAAACTGGTTATTTCTGCAAGAGAATAGCATTCTGTTTTGAAAAATGATGTCTATTTGCGAGGTGTCTGGTATTTGGGGAAAAAATGCTGTATTTGTATACGTGAGACCGCACTGGGTAAGGGACCTAAAGGAAAAAGGCTGACCAAAATGCTCTTGTTAGGCCTTTTTTGAAGCCAGGAAAAGCACTATGCCAGTGCTGGGGCTGGCAGCAGCTGGCAGCTTGTGGCAGCAGGCTGGAGTCAGCACTGCTCCCTCTTATCTGTGAGATTAAGCTTGAGCCTTTTCTGCGAGGCTAAAAGCAGCCCAGCTAAGGTGCCTGGTGAGAAGAGGTGAGAAGAGGCGAGCAAAGGGTGCTACTGCCCACCGATAACAGGGAGGCAGGGCAGTCAGAGTGTGAGCGCAGCCCACACTGCCCGTGGCTGCAGCAGTAGGTGTGGGAGGTGGGTCTTGTGGCAGGACACGTCAGTGTTCTTGAAGGGACTTGGGATTATTCGGAAGGCTAGTAGGGGAATCCCCTGGGTTTCCCTCTTCGAGAGTAAAGGGGTCCAAGGCGGCTGGTGGCTCTTCAGGAAGGAAGTCTTAAAGGCGCAGGAGCTGGCTGTCCCCCTGAGCAGCAAAATGAGCCGGCGGGGAGGGAAGAAGACCGGCGGGGATGGATGAACAGGGAGCGATTCTTGAGGCTCCAGGAGAAGAAGAGAATCTACGTCCAGTGGAAGAAGGGACGGGGTGACTGAGAAAGAGAAGTTGCTGGGATGTGTGGAGGGAAAATCCGAAAGGCCCAGCTTGAACTCAGCCTGGCCGCTGGGCTTAAAAGGAACAAGGAGCCCTTTTAGAAAGACATCAGCGGTATGAACCCTGGAGCGGGTTCAAAGAAGGGTGCCAAAACTGGTGAGGGGTCTGGAGCACAGACCTTACGAGGAGCGGCTGAAGGAGCTGGGATTGTTCAGTCTGGTGAAGAGGAGGCTCTCCCTCCCAAATGCATGGTATTTTCCTCCAGAAAGATCACTTCTCAATGCGAAACATGACAATTTGTTCCAAAAATACGATGTTTTCTCCCCGAAATACAAGCATTCTCCAAAATAGATGACATTTTCTCCCAGAAATGCCAGCTTTATCAAAGATATATGAACTTTTCTTCCAAATACATGATATTTTCTCCCAGAAATATCAGTTTCCTTTTTCCCCAAAAAATACAACACTCCAATACCAAATATGATATTTTCCGCCAAAAGGATCACATTTTCTGACAGAAAAACCAGCTTTCTTCCAAAAAAAATATGACATTATCTCAACAAAAGACCACCATTCTCCCACAGAGATGGCATTTCATGCCACAAGTACTACTTCACCCTCCACACGATGATACTTTCCATCAAGAACACACGGCATTGGACCACAGAAAGACCAGCTTTCTGCCTAAGAGATGACATTTTCTCCCAGAAATACCACTTTTCTCCCAGAAATACAGGAACCTTTCTGCCAGAAACACCATGCTCATCCCCTCCAGATGTTGTTTTCACCCCAAACACTAGCACCTTTCCTCTCACTACTCCCTGCTTTTTCAAAAATACATGCTCTTCTCTCCCAGAAATACTAGCATTCTCTCCAACATGGGACCTTTTCCAACCAAAGATGGCAGTCTCCCAGAAATAGCACTTTTCTTCAGAAGAACTGACATTTTCTCCAAAACATACTACTTGCAACTGTTCCAGGTGACTTTCTCAGCCAAACATAGGATTGATTCTCCCCAAAGCACCACTTTTCTCTCATGTCGATTGCATTTTCTCCCAGAAATACCACACTGCAACCCAAAAGACCACATTTCCCTCCAGAAATACACTATTTTTGCCCGGAAATACCAGCCTTCTCCCAAAAGAGAGGACATTTTCCACCAGAAAGACCACTTTTCTATCCTTCCTATTGCTGTTTCCTCCAAAAAGAGATTTCCTTCCAGACATACCAGCATTCCCTCAAAGAGAGGACATTTTCCCCCGCAAATACCGTCTTTTCTCCCAGCTCTCTTAGAAATACCTCACGTTTCCTCCCAATTCTACTACTTCACACTCCTAACTATCAGGCAGCCCTTTCATCTCCCAAAGGGGTGACATTTTCTGCCAGAAAGCCCAGTTGTCTCGTAAATAGAGGATGTTTTCTTCCAGAAATACCTGCTTTTTCACAAATATACCACCTCACCCCCACTCCCCCAGAACGATGATCCTGTCTCCTGGGAATACCGCTTTTCTTAGAAATACCTCATGCTTTCTCCGATCAATACGACATTACAATCCTCAAGATGACATTTTCTGCAAAAAGAGGACATTTTCTCCCAGAAATACCAGCTTTTTCCCAAGCACATGAGATTTTCTCCCAGAAACACCGCCTTTCTCCAAAACAGAGGACAATTTCTACCAAAAAGAGGATATTTTCTCTTAGAAAAAAAGCTATTTCTCCCAAATAGATGACATTTTCTCCCAGAAATTCTTGCTTTTACCCAAACAGATGATACTTATGCCCAGAAATACCACCTTTCTCCCCATTTGATGTCATTTTCTCTCAGAAATGCCCATTTTTCAGACAAAGGACGGCATTTGCTTCCAAAAAGAAAACATTAGCTCCCAGAAATGCCAGCTTTCTCCAATCCAATGACATTATCTCCCTGAAAGACTGCTTTTCGCCCAAACACGTGACATTCTCCACCACAACTATCACATTTCAATCCTAAAGAGGACACTTGCTTCCAGACCTACGCCATTTCCTCCCACAAATACCACCCTTCTCTCAAATACACGACATTTGCTCAAACAGGTAAGTACTACTTGGCCATCCAAAAGAGGACATTTCCTCCCCAATGAAGGAGACTTTCTCCCTGAAAAACCAGCTTTCTCCCCAAACAGATGACATTTTCTACCTGAAATACAGCTTTTCTTAGATATGCTTTACGGTTCATCCTCAAAATACTACATGACAATGCCAAAGAAATAGACGTATTTTCAAACATAGGACATTTTCTTTCAGAAATACCACTATTCTACCAAATAGATGATATTTTCCCCCACATATACCACCATTCTCCCAAAGAGATACTGCTTTCAACTGTTCCAGGTGACTTTTTCAGCCAAGCATAGGATACATTCTCCACGAAGTACCACTTTTCTCTCATGTCGATTGCATTTTCTCCCAGAAATACCACATTGCAACTCGAAAGAACACATTTCCCTCCAGAAATACACTATTTTTGCCCAGAAAGACCAGCCTTCTCCCAAAAGAGAGGACATTTTCCACCAGAAAGACCACTTTTCTATCCTTCCTATTGCTGTTTCCTCCAAAAATAGATTTCCTTCCAGACATACCTGCATTCTCTAAAATAGAGGACATTTTCCCCTGGAAATACCATCTTTTCTCCCAGAAATACCAGCTTTCTTAGAAATACATCACATTTATTCCCAATTACACTACTTCACACTCCTAACAATCAGACGGCCGCTTCATCTCCGAAATGTTTTTCTGCCAGAAAGACCAGTTGTCTCTTAAATATATGAAGCTTTTTTTCATATACAATCCTCAAGATGACATTTCTCCCAAAGGGGGACATTTTCTCCCCAAACTACCAGAGAACTGGTAATTCTGGGAGAAACTGTCCTATTTCATGGAGGGAAACTGATATTTCTGCGAGAGAATGTCCTGTTTTGGGGGAGAAAACTGGTATTTCTGGGCGAAACTGCCCTGATTTGAGGCAGAAAACTGGTATTTCTGGGAGAAAATATTACATATTTTGGAGAAAGCTGGTATTTCTGGGAGTAAACATCATATATCTGAGAGAAACCTGGCATTACTGGCAGAAACTGCAATGTAATTGGGAGAAAACTGTTATTTCTGCATAAAAATGTCCTACGTTTGCGAGAACAGCAGTGTATCTGGGAGAAAATGCCATCAACTTGGGAGACAACTGGTATTTCTTAGAGGAAAAGTCATATTTCTGCGAGAAAATACCGTATTTCGGGGAGGAGAGGAGTGGTTTTCTGGGAGAAAACATTACATATTTGGGAGAAAACTGGTATTCCTGCGAGAAAATGACATATATTTTGGAGTAAATGTGATATTTACTGTGGAAAAGCATTATTTCTGGGAAAATGCTGTCTACTTGAGGAGAACACTGGTATTTCTCAGAGAAAATATCCTCTATTTTGGTAGAAACCTGGTATTTCTGGGAGAGAATGTCTTATTTTTGGGGAGAAACCTGGTATTTCTGGGAGAAAAGGTCCTATATTTGGGAGAAAACTGGTATATCTGGCCGACAATGACATATTTCTGGGGAGAAAGCTCGTATTTCTGGGAGAAAATGTCCTAATATTGGGGCGAGAACTGGTATTTCTAGAAGAAAATGTCCAATGTAGTGGAGAAAACTGGTATTTGTGGGAGCAAATGTCCTGTTTTGAGGAGAATACTGGCATTTCTGGGAGAGACTGTCCTATTTTCATTGGGCAAACTGTTATTTGTGGGAGAAAATGTTCTATTACAGGGACAGAAAACGGGTATTTGTGGGAGAAAACGTCTTATGTTTGGGGAAGAAAGCTGGCAATTCTGGGGAAAATGTCCTATTTTTGGGGATAAAACTGGGATATCTGGGATAAATTGTCCTAATATTGGGGGAGAAAGCTGGTATTAGTGGGAGTAAATGTCCTATTTTGGTGGAGAAAACAGGTATTTCTGAGAGAAACTGCCCCACTTTGAGGCAGAAAACTGGAATTTTTGGGAGTATATTTTATATATTTGGGACTAAACTGGCATTTCTGGAAGAAAACGTCCAATTTGGGGGGAAATAGCTGGTATTTCTGGAAAAAAAATGTCCTATATTTGGGAGAAAACTGGTATATCTGGCCGACAATGACATATTTTGGGGGAGAAAGGTGGTATTTCTGGGAGAAAATGTCCTATTTTGGGGGATAAAACAGGTATTTGTGGGAGAAACTGCCCGATTTCGAGGCAGAAAACTGGTATTTGTGGGAGAAAATGTCCTGTTTTGAGGAGAATACTGGCATTTCTGGGAGAGACTGTCCTATTTTCATTGGGCAAACTGTTATTTGTGGGAGAAAATGGCCCAGTGTGGGGTAGAAAACTGTTATGCTACAAAAAAGAATGTCAAATATGAAGAGAAAACTGATATTTTTGGGAGAAAATGTCCAGAATCTGGGAGAGAAGAGGTATTTCTGGGAGAAACTGTCCTATTTCACGGAGGGAAACTGGTTTTTCCATGAGAGAATGTCCTATTTTGGGGGAGAAAACTGGTATTTGTGGGAGAAACTGTCCTTTTTCATGGAGGAAACTGGTGTTTGTGGGAGAAAATGTCCTACTTCAGGGGAGAAAACTGGTATTTGTGGGTGAAACTTCCCTATTTTGGTGTAGAAAACTGGTATTTCTGGGGAAAATGTCCCATTTGGGGGGATAAAACTGGTATTTCTGGGAGAGACTGTCCTAACACGGGGCGGGGGGGGGGGGGAACTGGTATTTGTAGAAGAAAATGTCCTATTTTGGTGGAGAAAACAGGTATTTCTTGGGAAAATGTCCTATTTCAGGGGATAAAACTGGTATTTCTGTGAGAATATTGTATATATTTGGGAGAAAACTGGCATTTCTGGGAGAAAATATCCAATCTGGGGGGAGAAAGCTGGTATTTGAGGGAGAAAATGTCCTATTTCAGGGGGGAAACCTGGTATTTGTGGGAGAAAATGACCTATTTCAGGGGAGAAAACAGGCATTTCCCAGAGATGTCCTATTTTTGAGTTGAAATCGGGTACTCCTTGAAGAAAATATAATATTTTGGGGTGGAAAAGTGGTATTTCTGGTAGAAAAAGTCCAACGTTTGTGAAACAATCATGCATTTCTGGGAGAAAATGTAGTCATTTTGGGGGAAAGCTGGTATTTGTGGGAGAAAAATATGTCCTATTTGGGGGGGAGAAAACTGGTATTCTGGCCGAAAATGACACATTTCTGGGGAGAAAGCTGGTATTTCTGGGAGAAAATGTCCTTTTTTGGGGCAAAAAGCTGGTATTTCTAGTGGGAGAAAATGTCCAATGTTTAGGGAGAAAACTGGTATTTTGTGGGTGAAAATGTCCTATTTAGAGGAGAAAACTGGTATTTCTGGGGAAAATGTCCCATTTTTGGGGATAAAACTGGTATTTTCTGGGGGAGAGACTGTCCTAATATGGGGGGGAAACTGGCATTTTGGTGGGAGAAGATGTCCTATTTTGGGGATAAAACAGGTATTTGAGGGAGAAAATGTCCAATGTCAGGGGAGAAAACTGGTATTTGTGGGAGAATAAGATATATATTTGGGAGAAAACTGGCATTTCTGGGAGAAAATGTCCAATTTGGGGGAAGAAAGCTGGTATTTGTGGGAGAGAAGGTTCTATTTCAGGGGAGATACCTGGTATTTGTGGGAGAAAATGTCCTATTTTTGAGTTGAAATCGGGTATTCCTTGAAGAAAATATAATAGTTTGGGGAAGAAAAGAGGTATTTCTGGTTGAAAATGCCCTACGTTTGGGAAACAATCTTGCATTTCTGGGTGAAAATGTCCTGTTTTGGGGAGAAAGCTGGTATTTCTGGGAGAAGATGTCCTATTTTGGGGATAAAACATGTATTTCTGGGGGAAAATGTCCAATTTCAGGGGAGAAAACTGGTATTTGTGGGAGAAAATATCCTGTTTTGGGGAGAAAACTGGTATTTGTGGGAGAAAATGTATATTTAGGGAGAAATCTGGTATTTGTGGGAGAAAATGTCCTATTTTGGGGCAGAAAACTGGTATTTTGGGGAAAAATATCCATGTTTTGGGGGAAAAACTGGTATTCTGGGAGAGAAATGTCCTATTGGGGGGGGAAACTGCTGGTATTTTGTCCTATTTTAGGGGGAGAAAACAGGTATTTCTGGGTGAAAATGCCCTATTTTGGGGGAGAAAAGTGTTATTTTCTGGGAGAAAAGGTCCTATTTCAGGGGGAAAAAAACTGGTATTTCTGGGAGAAAAATGTCCTATTTGGGAAAAACTGGCATTTCTGGGGAAAAAATGTCATATTTTGGGGAGAAAGGTGGTATTTTGGGGGAGAAAATGTCATATTTTGGGGGAAAAGTGGCATTTTGGAGGAGAAAATGTCCTATTTTGGGGGAAAACTGGTATTTCTGGGGAAAAAATGTCCTATTTTGGGGGGAAGAAACAGGTATTTCTGGGAGAAAAATGTTATATTTGGGGAGAAAAACTGGTATTTCTGGGGAAAATGTCCTTTTTGGGGGAAAACTGGTATTTCTGGGGAAAAATGTCCTTTTGGGGGGGAAAAACTGGTATTTTTGGGGAAAATGTCCTAATTTTGGGGAGAAAACTGGTATTTCTGGGAGAAAAAATGTCCTATTTTGGGGAGAAAACTGGTAGTGGGAGAAAATGTCCTGTTTTGGGGGAAAACTGGCATATTGGGAGAAACTGTCCTATTTCTGGGAGAAAAATGTCCTGTCCTTTTGGGGGAAAAACTGGTATTTCTGGGGAGAAAATGTCCTATTTTTGGGGGGGGAAACTGGTATTTTCTGGGAGAAAATGTCCTATTTGGGGGAAAACTGGTATTTTCTGGGAGAAAATGTCCTATATTTTGGGGGGAAAAGGTGCATTCTTGGGAGAAAATGTCCTATTTTGGGGGAGAAAAAGGCTATTTCTGGGAAAAACTTTGGGCAGAAATGTCCTTTTTTGGGGAAAATGTATTTTTGGGGAAAATGTCCATTTCATTGGGGGAAAAACTGGTATTTTGGGGAAAATGTCCTATTTTTGGGAAAAAAACTACATATTTTTGGGAGAAGAAAAGGTTTTTGGGGGGGAAAAATTTATATTTTGGGGGAAATGTGGTATTTCTGGGGGAAAATGTATTTGATATTTTCCCCTGGTGGAGAAAAAATGTCCTATTTTGGGAGGAGAAAACTGTTTATTTTGGGAGAAACTGTCCAGGTGAAAACTGTTTTGGGGGAAAAGCACAGGGTATTTCTGGGGAAAAGTCACTTTTTCTCTCCATTTGGGGAGAAAAACTGGTTTTGGGGAGAAAATGTCCATTTCAACTCGAAAAAAATGGTTCCCTGGGAGAAAATGTCCTATTTTTGGGGAGAAACTGTCCTATTTTGGGGGAAAAACTGGTCCTTCTGGAGAATGAAAATGTATAAATTTGGGGAAACTGGTATTTCTGGGAGAAAATGTCCAAGTTTTGGGAGAAAAACTTTTCTTTTCCTATTTTGCTGTTTCCTCCAAGGGGGAAATAGATTTCCTTTGGGATACCTGAGAAAAATGTCCATTTTGGGGGAAAAACTGGTATTTTTCTGGGGAAAATACCATCTTTTTGGGAGAAAATTTTGGGGAGAAAATACCAGGTTTCTGGGAGAAAATGTCCATTTTTGGGGAGAAAACTGGTTTTGGGGAGAAAATGTCCTATTTTGGGGGAGAAAGCTGGTATTTCTGGGAGAAAATGACCTTTTTTGGGGAGAAAAATGTTGTTTTCTGGGGGGGATGAACTGTATTTGTGGGGAAAAAAGTCCTTTTTTTTATAAAATTTGAAACTTTATTTTGAGAAAATGTCCCAATTTTGGGGGAAACTGGTATTTCTGGGTGAAAATGCCCTATTTTGGGGGAGAAAAGTGGCATTTCTTGGAGAAAATGTCCTATTTGGGGGAAAACTGGCATTTCTGAGAGAAAATGTCCTATTTTTGGAGAAAAATGGTGTTTCTGGGAGAAAATGTCCCATTTTGGAGAGAAAACAGGAATTTCTTGGAGAAAAATTCATATTTTGGAGTTGAAAGAAAACTGGTATTTGTGAGAGGAAATGATATATGTTTGGGGAGAAAACTGGTATTTCTGGGAGAAAACTCCTATGTTTGGGGAAAACTGGTATTTCTGGGGAAAAATGTCCTATTTTGGGGAGAAAACTGGTATTTGTGTATTTCCTGGGAGAAAATGTCCTTTTTGGGGAGAAAGCTGGTTCTGGGAGAAAATGTCCTATTTCAGAAAGAAAATGCTTTGGGAGAAACTGGTATTTCTGGTAGAGGAAAATGTCATATTTCTGGGAGAAAATACGTATTTGGGAGAAGAGTTATTCTGGGGGAGAAAACATTACATATTTGGGAGAAAACTGGTATTTTTGGGGGGAGAAAAACTGACATATATTTTGGAGGAAAATCCTATATTTACTGGGGAAAAAGCATTATTTCTGGGAAAATGCTCCTACTTGGGAGAAAACACTGGTATTTCTCAGAGAAAATATCCTCTATTTTTGGGTAGAAAACTTGTATTTCTGGGAGAAATGTCCTTATTTTTGGGGAGAAACCTGGTATTTCTGGGAGAAAAGGTCCTATATTTGGGGGAGAAAACTGGTATATCTGGCCGAAATGTCCATATTTTGGGGAGAAAGCTGGTATTTCTGGGAAAAATGTCCTAATATTGGGGCGAAACTGGTATTTCTAGAAGAAAATGTCCAATGTAGTGGGGGAAAACTGGTATTTTGTGGGGGAGAAAATGTCCTGTTTTTGAGGAGAATACTGGCATTTTTTCTGGGAGAGACTGTCCTATTTTCATTGGGCAAACTGTTATTTTGGGAGAAAATGTTCTATTACAGGGACAGAAAACGGGTTTTGTGGGAGAAAACGTCTTATGTTTGGGGAAGAAAGCTGGCAATTCTGGGGAAAATGTCCTATTTTTGGGGATAAAACTGGGATATCTGGGATAAATTGTCCTAATATTGGGGGAGAAAGCTGGTATTAGTGGGAGTAAATGTCCTATTTTGGTGGAGAAAACAGGTATTTCTCTGGGAGAAACTGCCCCACTTTGAGGCAGAAAACTGGAATTTTTGGGGTATATTTTATATATTTGGGACTAAACTGGCATTTCTGGAAGAAAACGTCCAATTTGGGGGGAAATAGCTGGTATTTTCTGGAAAAAAAAATGTCCTATATTGGGGGAGAAAACTGGTATATCTGGCCGACAATGACTATTTTATTTTGGGGGAGAAAGGTGGTATTTCTGGGAGAAAATGTCCCTTTTTGGGGGAAAAACAGGTATTTGTGGGAGAAAACTGCCCGATTTCGAGGCAGAAACTGGTATTTGTGGGAGAAACTGGTATTTGTGGGAGAAAATGTCCTTTTTTGAGGAGAATACTGGCATTTCTGGGAGAGACTGTCCTATTTTCATGGGAGAAAACTGGTATTTTGTGGGAGAAAATGTCCCATTTTGGGGAGAAAACTGTTATGCTACAAAAAAGAATGTCAAATATGAAGAGAAAACTGATATTTTTTTGGGAGAAAATGTCCAGAATCTGGGGAGAAGAGGTATTATTCTGGGAGAAACTGTCCTATTTCACGGGGGAAAACTGGTTTTTTTCCATGAGAGAATGTCCTATTTTGGGGGAGAAAACTGGTATTTGTGGGAGAAACTGTCCTTTTTCATGGAGGAAACAGGTTATTGTGGGAGAAAATGTCCTAATTCAGGGGAGAAAACTGGTATTTGTGGGTGAAACTTCCCTATTACGGTGTAGAAAAACTGGTATTTCTGGGGAAAATGTCCCATTTGGGGGGGGAGAAAACTGGAATTTCTGGGAGAGCCTGTCCTACACGGGGGGGGGGGGGAAATGGTATTTCTGGGAGAAAATGTCCTGTTTTGGGGGATAAAACAGGTATTTCTGGGAGAAGATGTCCTATTTTGGGGATAAAACATGTATTTCTGGGGGAAAATGTCCAATTTCAGGGGAGAAAACTGGTATTTGTGGGAGAATAAGATATATATTTGGGAGAAAACTGGCATTTCTGGGAGAAAATATCCAATCTGGGGGGAGAAAGCTGGTATTTGTGGGAGAAAATGTCCTATTTCAGGGGGGAAACCTGGTATTTGTGGGAGAAAATGACCTATTTCAGGGGAGAAAACAGGCATTTCCCAGAGATGTCCTATTTTTGAGTTGAAATCGGGTACTCCTTGAAGAAAATATAATATTTTGGGGTGGAAAAGTGGTATTTCTGGTAGAAAATGCCCTACGTTTGGGAAACAATCTTGCATTTCTGGGAGAAAATGTAGTGATTTGGGGAGAAAGCAGGTATTTGTGGGAGAAAAATATCCTATATTTGGGAGAAAACTGGTATATCTGTCCGACAATGACACATTTCTGGGGAGAAAGCTGGTATTTCTGGGAGAACCTGTCCTGATATTGGGGTAAAAATGGGTATTTCTAGAAGAAAATGTCCAATGTAGTGGAGAAAACTGGTACTTGTGGGTGAAACTTGCCTATTTAGAGGCAGAAAACTGGTATTTCTGGGGAAAATGTCCCATTTTTGGGGATAAAACTGGTATATCTGGGAGAGACTGTCCTAATATTGGGGGGGGAAACTGGCATTTTGGTGGAGAAAATGTCCTATTTTGGTGGAGAAATCAGGTATTTCTGGGAGAAACTGCCCTCCTTTGAGGCAGAAAACTGGTATTTCTGGGAGAATATTGTATATATTTGGGAGAAAACTGGCATTTCTGGGAGAAAATATCCAATCTGGGGGGAGAAAGCTGGTATTTGTGGGAGAAATTGTCCTATTTCAGGGGGGAGACCTGGTATTTGTGGGAGAAAGTGTCCTATTTTGGAGTTGAAATCGGGTGTTCCTTGTAGAAAATATAATGTTTATTGGGAGAAAAGTGGTATTTCTGGTAGGAAAATGTCCTACGTTTGGGAAACAATCTTGCATTTCTGGGAGAAAATGTCCTGTTTTGGGGGATAAAACAGGTATTTCTGGGAGAAGATGTCCTATTTTGGGGATAAAACATGTATTTCTGGGGGACAAAACATATTTTCAGGGGAGAAAGCTGATATTTTCTGGGAGGAACTGTCCTAGTATTTGGGGTGAGAACTGGTATTTCTAGTAGAAAATGTCCTATTTAATGGAGAAAACAGGTATTTGTGGGTGAAACTTTCCTATTTTGAGGCAGAAAACTGTTATTTGTGGGAGAAAATGTCCTATTTTGGGAAAAAACTGGTATTGGGGAGAAAACTGGCACTTCTGGGGGAGACTCTCCTAATATGTGGGGGGGAAACTGGTATTTTGTAGAAGAAAATGTCCTATTTTGGGGAGAAAACAGGTATTTCTGGGAGAAACTGCCCTCCTTTGAGGCAAAAAACTGGTATTTGTGGGAGAAATGTTATATTTTGGGAGAAAACTGGCATTTCTGGGAGAAAATGTGTGTTTGGGGGGGGAGAAAACTGGTATTTCTGGGAGAAAATGTCCTATTTTGGGGGAAAACTGGTATTATCTGGCCGAAAAATGACCATTTTGGGGAGAAAGCTGGTATATCAGGGAGAAACCTGTCCTGATTTGGGGAGAAAACTGGTATTTCTAGAAGAAAATGTCCAATGTTTGGGGGGAAAACTGGTATTTGGGGAGAAAACTGTCCTATTTTGGGCAGAAAACTGGGGAAAATGTATTTCTGGGGGAAAATGTCCCATTTTTGGGACAATGTCCCATTTTTGGGGATAAAACTGGTATTTCTGGGAGAGGCTGTCCTAACATTGTGGGGGAAACTGGTATTTGTAGAAGAAAATGTCCTATTTTGGTGGAGAAAACAGGTATTTGTGGGAGAAAGTGCCCTCCTTTGAGGCAGAAAACTGGTATTTCTGGGAGAATATGTTATATATTTGGGAGAAAACTGGCATTTCTGGAAGGAAACATCCAATCTGGGGGGAGAAAGCAGGTATTTGTGGGAGAAAATGTCCTATTTTGGAGTTGAAATCGGGTATTCCTTGAAGAAAATATAATATTTAGGGGGAGAAAAGTGGTATTTCTGGAAGAAAATGTCCTACGTTTGGGAAACAATCTAGCATTTCTGGGAGAAAATGTCGTGATTTGGGGAGAAAGCTGGTATTTGTGGGAGAAAATGTCCTATTTCAGGGGGGAAACCTGGTATTTGTGGGAGAAAATGTCCTATTTTGGGGATAAAACTGGTATATCTAGCCAACAATGACATATTTCTGGGGAGAAAACTGGTATTTCTGTGAGAATATGTTATATATTTGGGAGAAAACAGGCATTTCTGGAAGAAAATGTCCTACTTTGGGGATAAAACAGGTATTTCTGGGAGAAAATGTCCTATTTCAGGGGACAAAACTGGTATTTCTGGGAGAAAAGTTCCCATATTTGAGTTGAAATCGGGTATTCCTTGAAGAAAATATAATATTTTGGGGGAGAAAATGGTATTTCTGGAAGGAAATGCCCTACGTTTGGGAAACAATCTTGCATTTCTGGGAGAAAATGCCCTGATTTGGGGAGAAAGCTGGTATTTCTGCGAGAAAAAGACTTATTTCTGGGGAGAAAGGTGATATTTCTGGGAGAAAATGCCCCAAATGTGGGAGGAAGTGTCATCATGAGGCGTGTCATGGAGTAGATTTGGGAGGAAATGGAGGTATTTCTAAGAGGAGATATTTCTAAGAGTAGCGGTATTTCTGGGAGCAAATGTCGTCTTTCGGGAAGAAAATGTTCTCTTGAGAGAAGAAAACAGGCCTTTCTTACAGAAAATGACATATAACTGGCAGAAAATCTCCTCTCTTGGGGAGAAAAGTGGTCTTTCTGGGAGAAAGTGTCCCCTTCTTGGTTGCAAGTGTCCAATTGGTATTGTCATGGAGGATTTTAGGGGGAATGCATGTGGCAGTTGTAAGAGAAGGGGTAATTCTGGAAGAAAATATCCTCTTTTTGGAAGAGAAGGAGAAATTTCCAAGGGAAAAGTGGTATTTCTGGGAGCAAATGAGATAGTTGAGGGAGAAAAGTGGGAACCGTTGGGAAAGAATGTCTAGCATTGGAGAGCAACGGTGGTCTTTTTGGTGTGCCAAGTGATGTCCTGGGGAGAAAACATGGTAAATAGGGGAGAAAATGTCCTCTGGAGGAGTGTCAAGTAGTATTTTGGAGAGCAAATGTCAGGTATTTCTCAGCAAAGTGCTGTTTCGGGGAGATAGTAGCATCCTTGGTTGGAAAATGACAGGTGTTTGTGAGAAAGCTGGTATTTTGGGAAAAAGGCCGTATTTTTTAAGAATAAGCTTGTATTTCTGGGGGAATATATCCCATCTTTGGGAGAAACCTGGTCTCTGTGGGAGAAAATGTCGTGTGTTTGGGAGGAAACTGGTCTATCTGGGAGGAAAGGCCATTTTGATGGGAGTAAGTGTGATCTTGAGGAGCGTCAAGTAGTATTCTTGGGATGAAGTGGGAGGTATTTTTAAGAGAAGTGGTATTTCTGGGAGAAAATGTCTTGTTTTGTTGAGAAAATGTCCTATTTTGGGGGCAGAAGCTGGTATTTCTGCGACAAAATGCCATCTTGATGGGAGTAAGTGTGATCTCGAGCAGCGTAAAGCAGCATTTTTGGAAGATATTGGGAGCTATTTCTAAGAGTAGTGCTATTTCTAGGAGAAAATGAGCTCTATTAGGAATACAAATGGTCTATCTGTGATAAAATGCGACATTTTGGGGACAAACTGTGCTCTTGAGAAGTGTAATGTTGTATATTAGGGAGGAAATGGGAAATATTCCGAAGAGTCCTGGTATTTCTGGGAGAAAATGTCTGATGTGGGGGGGAGAAGGTCATGTATCTGTGAGAAAGCTGGTGTTTCTGGGAGAAAATGCCAGGTATTAGTGAGAAAAGAGATGCTAGAGTGGGAAAAGGCCATCTCTTTGGGATCAAAGTGGTATTTCTGGGAGAAAATGCCCCAAATCTGGGAGGAAGGGTCATCATGAGGCATGTCATGGAGTAGATTTGGGAGGAAATGGAGGCATTTCTAAGAGTAGCGGTATTTCTGGGAGCAAATGTCGTCTTTGGGGAAGAAAATGTTCTCTTGATAGAAGAAAATAGGCCTTTCTTACAGGAAATGTCATCCAATTGGGAGAAAATCTCCTCTCTTGGGGAGAAAAGTGGTCTTTCTGGGAGAAAGTGTCCCCTTCTTGGTTGCAAGTCTCCCATTTGGTCTTGTCATGAAGGCTTTTTGGGAGAAAGCGTGTGGCAGTTGTAAGAGAAGGGGTACTTCTTGGTGGAAATATCCTCTTTTTGGAAGAGAAGGAGAAATTTCCAAGGGAAAAGTGGTATTTCTGGGAGCAAATGAGATAGTTGAGGGAGAAAAGTGGGAAAGGGTGGGAAAGAAGGTCTTGCATTGGAGAGCAACTGTGGTATTTTTGGTGTGCCAAGTGTTGTCTTGGGGAGAAAACATGGTAAATAGGGGAGACAATGTCCTCTGGAGGAGCGTCAAGTAGTATTTTGGAGAGAAAATGTCAGGTATTTCTCAGCAAAGTGCTGTTTCGGGGAGATAGTAGCATCCTTGGTTGGAAAATGACATGTGTTTGAGAGATAGCTGGTATTTTGGGTGAAAGGCCATTTTTTTAAAAATAAGCAGGAATTTCTGGTGGAATATATATCATCCTTGGGAGAAAACAGGTCTTTGTCGGAGAAAATGTCGTGTGTTTGGGAGGAAACTGGTCTATCTGGGAGGAAAGGCCATTTTGATGAGAGTAAGTGTGATTTTGTGGTGTGTCATGTAGTATTCTTGGAATGAAAGGTGAGGTATTTCTAAGAGAAGTGGTATTTCTGGGAGATAATTTCTTGTTTTGGGAGAAAATGTCCTATTTTGGGAGGCAGAAGCTGGTATTTCTGTGACAAAATGCCATCTAGATGGCAGTAAGTGTGATCTTGAGCAGTGTAAAGCAGCATTTTTGTTAGAGAATGGGAGAAAATGAGCTCTCTTGGGGTTAAGAATGGTGTATGTGTGCTAAAATGCCACATTTCTGGCAGAAAGTGTCCTCTTGAGGAGTGTAATGTTGTATATTAGGGAGGAAATGGGAAATATTCCGAAGAGTCCTGGTATTTCTGGGAGAAAACATCTGACGTGCGGGAGAGAAGGTCATGTATCTGTGAGAAAGCTGGCGTTTCTGGGAGAAAGTGCCAGGTATTTGTGAGAAAAGAGATGCTTGAGAGGGAAAAGGCCATCTCTTTGGGATTAAAGTGGTATTTCTGGGAGAAAATGCTCCAAATCTGGGAGTAAGTGTCATCATGAGTTGTGTCATGGAGTAGATTTGGGAGGAAATGGAGATATTTCTAAGAGTAGCGGTATTTCTGGGAGCAAATGTCGTCTTTGGGGAAGAAAATGTTCTCTTGAGAGAAGAAAACAGGCCTTTCTTACAGGAAATGTCATCCAATTGGGAGAAAATCTCCTCTCTTGGGGAGAAAAGTGGTCTTTCTGGGAGAAAGTGTCCCCTTCTTGGTTGCAAGTCTCCCATTTGGTCTTGTCATGAAGGCTTTTTGGGAGAAAGCGTGTGGCAGTTGTAAGAGAAGGGGTATTTCTGGGAGAAATAACCTCGTTTTGGAAAAGAAGGTGATATTTCCCAAGGAAAAGTGGTATTTCTGGGAGCAAATGAGATAGTTGAGGGAGAAAAGTGGGAACCGGTGGGAAAGAATGTCTTGTACTGCAAAGCAACTGTGGTCTTTTTGGTGTGCCAAGTGTTGTCTTGGGGAGAAAACATGGTAAACAGGGGAGAAAATGTCCTCTGGAGGAGTGTCAAGTAGTATTTTGGAGAGAAAATGTCAGGTATTTCTCAGCAAAGAGCTGTTTCGGGGAGGTAGTGGCATACTTGGTTGGAAAATGACATGTGTTTGTGAGAAAGCTGGTATTTTGGGAAAAGCAGCCGTATATTGAAGAATAAGCAGGAATTTCTGGGGGAATGTATGCCATCGTTGGGAGAATCCTCGTCTTTGTGGGAGAAAATGTCGTGTGTTTGGGAGAAACCTGGTGCGTCTGGGAGAAAAGGCCATTTTGATGGCAGTAAGTGTGATCTTGAGGAGCGTCAATTAGTATTCTTGGGATGAAATGTGAGGTATTTCTAAGAGAAGTGGTTTTTCTGGGAGAAAATGTATTGTTTTGGAGTGAAAATGTCGCATTTGGGGCCCAGAAGCTGGTATTTCAGTGACAAAATGCCATCTTGATGGGAGTAAGTGTGATCTTGAGGTGTGTAGTGTAGTATATTTGGTAGAAATTGTGAGGTATTTCTAAGGAAACTGGTTATTTCTGCAAGAGAATAGCATTCTGTTTTGAAAAATGATGTCTATTTGCGAGGTGTCTGGTATTTGGGAAAAAAAAATGCTGTATTTGTATACGTGAGACCGCACTGGGTAAGGGACCTAAAGGAAAAAGGCTGACCAAAATGCTCTTGTTAGGCCTTTTTTGAAGCCAGGAAAAGCACTATGCCAGTGCTGGGGCTGGCAGCAGCTGGCAGCTTGTGGCAGCAGGCTGGAGTCAGCACTGCTCCCTCTTATCTGTGAGATTAAGCTTGAGCCTTTTCTGCGAGGCTAAAAGCAGCCCAGCTAAGGTGCCTGGTGAGAAGAGGTGAGAAGAGGCGAGCAAAGGGTGCTACTGCCCACCGATAACAGGGAGGGCAGTCAGAGTGTGAGCGCAGCCCACACTGCCCGTGGCTGCAGCAGTAGGTGTGGGAGGTGGGTCTTGTGGCAGGACACGTCAGTGTTCTTGAAGGGACTTGGGATTATTCGGAAGGCTAGTAGGGGAATCCCCTGGGCTTCCCTCTTCGAGAGTAAAGGGGTCCAAGGCGGCTGGTGGCTCTTCAGGAAGGAAGTTTAAAGGCGCAGGAGCTGGCTGTCCCCCTGAGCAGCAAAATGAGCCGGCGGGGAGGGAAGAAGACCGGCGGGGATGGATGAACAGGGAGCGATTCTTGAGGCTCCAGGAGAAGAAGAGAATCTACGTCCAGTGGAAGAAGGGACGGGTGACTGAGAAAGAGAAGTTGCTGGGATGTGTGGAGGGAAAATCCGAAAGGCCCAGCTTGAACTCAGCCTGGCCGCTGGGCTTAAAAGGAACAAGGAGCCCTTTTAGAAAGACATCAGCGGTATGAACCCTGGAGCGGGTTCAAAGAAGGGTGCCAAAACTGGTGAGGGGTCTGGAGCACAGACCTTACGAGGAGCGGCTGAAGGAGCTGGGATTGTTCAGTCTGGTGAAGAGGAGGCTCTCCCTCCCAAATGCATGGTATTTTCCTCCAGAAAGATCACTTCTCAATGCGAAACATGACAATTTGTTCCAAAAATACGATGTTTTCTCCCCGAAATACAAGCATTCTCCAAAATAGATGACATTTTCTCCCAGAAATGCCAGCTTTATCAAAGATATATGAACTTTTCTTCCAAATACATGATATTTTCTCCCAGAAATATCAGTTTCCTTTTTCCCCAAAAATACAACACTCCAATACCAAATATGATATTTTCCGCCAAAAGGATCACATTTTCTGACAGAAAAACCAGCTTTCTTCCAAAAATATGACATTATCTCAACAAAAGACCACCATTCTCCCACAGAGATGGCATTTCATGCCACAAGTACTACTTCACCCTCCACACGATGATACTTTCCATCAAGAACACGGCATTGGACCACAGAAAGACCAGCTTTCTGCCTAAGAGATGACATTTTCTCCCAGAAATACCACTTTTCTCCCAGAAATACAGGAACCTTTCTGCCAGAAACACCATGCTCATCCCCTCCAGATGTTGTTTTCACCCCAAACACTAGCACCTTTCCTCTCACTACTCCCTGCTTTTTCAAAAATACATGCTCTTCTCTCTCCCAGAAATACTAGCATTCTCTCCAACATGGGACCTTTTCCAACCAAAGATGGCAGTCTCCCAGAAATAGCACTTTTCTTCAGAAGAACTGACATTTTCTCCAAAACATACTACTTGCAACTGTTCCAGGTGACTTTCTCAGCCAAACATAGGATTGATTCTCCCCAAAGCACCACTTTTCTCTCATGTCGATTGCATTTTCTCCCAGAAATACCACACTGCAACCCAAAAGACCACATTTCCCTCCAGAAATACACTATTTTTGCCCGGAAATACCAGCCTTCTCCCAAAAGAGAGGACATTTTCCACCAGAAAGACCACTTTTCTATCCTTCCTATTGCTGTTTCCTCCAAAAAGAGATTTCCTTCCAGACATACCAGCATTCCCTCAAAGAGAGGACATTTTCCCCCGCAAATACCGTCTTTTCTCCCAGCTCTCTTAGAAATACCTCACGTTTCCTCCCAATTCTACTACTTCACACTCCTAACTATCAGGCAGCCCTTTCATCTCCCAAAGGGGTGACATTTTCTGCCAGAAAGCCCAGTTGTCTCGTAAATAGAGGATGTTTTCTTCCAGAAATACCTGCTTTTTCACAAATATACCACCTCACCCCCACTCCCCCAGAACGATGATCCTGTCTCCTGGGAATACCGCTTTTCTTAGAAATACCTCATGCTTTCTCCGATCAATACGACATTACAATCCTCAAGATGACATTTTCTGCAAAAAGAGGACATTTTCTCCCAGAAATACCAGCTTTTTCCCAAGCACATGAGATTTTCTCCCAGAAACACCGCCTTTCTCCAAAACAGAGGACAATTTCTACCAAAAAGAGGATATTTTCTCTTAGAAAAAAAGCTATTTCTCCCAAATAGATGACATTTTCTCCCAGAAATTCTTGCTTTTACCCAAACAGATGATACTTATGCCCAGAAATACCACCTTTCTCCCCATTTGATGTCATTTTCTCTCAGAAATGCCCATTTTTCAGACAAAGGACGGCATTTGCTTCCAAAAAGAAAACATTAGCTCCCAGAAATGCCAGCTTTCTCCAATCCAATGACATTATCTCCCTGAAAGACTGCTTTTCGCCCAAACACGTGACATTCTCCACCACAACTATCACATTTCAATCCTAAAGAGGACACTTGCTTCCAGACCTACGCCATTTCCTCCCACAAATACCACCCTTCTCTCAAATACACGACATTTGCTCAAACAGGTAAGTACTACTTGGCCATCCAAAAGAGGACATTTCCTCCCCAATGAAGGAGACTTTCTCCCTGAAAAACCAGCTTTCTCCCCAAACAGATGACATTTTCTACCTGAAATACAGCTTTTCTTAGATATGCTTTACGGTTCATCCTCAAAAAAAATACTACATGACAATGCCAAAGAAATAGACGTATTTTCAAACATAGGACATTTTCTTTCAGAAATACCACTATTCTACCAAATAGATGATATTTTCCCCCACATATACCACCATTCTCCCAAAGAGAGAGATACTGCTTTCAACTGTTCCAGGTGACTTTTTCAGCCAAGCATAGGATACATTCTCCACGAAGTACCACTTTTCTCTCATGTCGATTGCATTTTCTCCCAGAAATACCACATTGCAACTCGAAAGAACACATTTCCCTCCAGAAATACACTATTTTTGCCCAGAAAGACCAGCCTTCTCCCAAAAGAGAGGACATTTTCCACCAGAAAGACCACTTTTCTATCCTTCCTATTGCTGTTTCCTCCAAAAATAGATTTCCTTCCAGACATACCTGCATTCTCTAAAATAGAGGACATTTTCCCCTGGAAATACCATCTTTTCTCCCAGAAATACCAGCTTTCTTAGAAATACATCACATTTATTCCCAATTACACTACTTCACACTCCTAACAATCAGACGGCCGCTTCATCTCCGAAATGTTTTTCTGCCAGAAAGACCAGTTGTCTCTTAAATATATGAAGCTTTTTTTCATATACAATCCTCAAGATGACATTTCTCCCAAAGGGGGACATTTTCTCCCCAAACTACCAGAGAACTGGTAATTCTGGGAGAAACTGTCCTATTTCATGGAGGGAAACTGATATTTCTGCGAGAGAATGTCCTGTTTTTGGGGGAGAAAACTGGTATTTCTGGGCGAAACTGCCCTGATTTGAGGCAGAAAACTGGTATTTCTGGGAGAAAATATTACATATTTTGGAGAAAGCTGGTATTTCTGGGAGTAAACATCATATATCTGAGAGAAACCTGGCATTACTGGCAGAAACTGCAATGTAATTGGGAGAAAGGGGGAAAACTGTTATTTCTGCATAAAAATGTCCTACGTTTGCGAGAACAGCAGTGTATCTGGGGGAGAAAATGCCATCAACTTGGGAGACAACTGGTATTTCTTAGAGGAAAAGTCATATTTTCTGCGAGAAAATACCGTATTTCGGGGAGAAGAGTGGTATTTCTGGGAGAAAACATTACATATTTGGGGGGAAAACTGGTATTCCTGCGAGAAAATGACATATATTTTGGAGTAAATGTGATATTTACTGTGGAAAAGCATTATTTCTGGGAAAATGCTGTCTACTTGAGGAGAACACTGGTATTTCTCAGAGAAAATATCCTCTATTTTGGTAGAAACCTGGTATTTCTGGGAGAGAATGTCTTATTTTTGGGGAGAAACCTGGTATTTCTGGGAGAAAAGGTCCTATATTTGGGAGAAAACTGGTATATCTGGCCGACAATGACATATTTCTGGGGAGAAAGCTCGTATTTCTGGGAGAAAATGTCCTAATATTGGGGCGAGAACTGGTATTTCTAGAAGAAAATGTCCAATGTAGTGGAGAAAACTGGTATTTGTGGGAGCAAATGTCCTGTTTTGAGGAGAATACTGGCATTTCTGGGAGAGACTGTCCTATTTTCATTGGGCAAACTGTTATTTGTGGGAGAAAATGTTCTATTACAGGGACAGAAAACGGGTATTTGTGGGAGAAAACGTCTTATGTGGGAAGAAAGCTGGCAATTCTGGGGAAAATGTCCTATTTTTGGGGATAAAACTGGGATATCTGGGATAAATTGTCCTAATATTGGGGGAGAAAGCTGGTATTAGTGGGAGTAAATGTCCTATTTTGGTGGAGAAAACAGGTATTTCTGAGAGAAACTGCCCCACTTTGA
The DNA here is from genome assembly GCA_036346035.1 of Crossoptilon crossoptilon. Lineage (NCBI taxonomy): Eukaryota > Metazoa > Chordata > Aves > Galliformes > Phasianidae > Crossoptilon > Crossoptilon crossoptilon. The sequence goes on from JARXNR010000551.1 coordinate 65,853, forward strand.
GGCAGAAAACTGGAATTTTTGGGAGTATATTTTATATATTTGGGACTAAACTGGCATTTCTGGAAGAAAACGTCCAATTTGGGGGGAAATAGCTGGTATTTCTGGAAAAAAAATGTCCTATATTTGGGAGAAAACTGGTATATCTGGCCGACAATGACATATTTTGGGGGAGAAAGGTGGTATTTCTGGGAGAAAATGTCCTATTTTGGGGGATAAAACAGGTATTTGTGGGAGAAACTGCCCGATTTCGAGGCAGAAAACTGGTATTTGTGGGAGAAAATGTCCTGTTTTGAGGAGAATACTGGCATTTCTGGGAGAGAGATGTCCTATTTTCATGGAGGTAACTGGTGGTTGTGGGAGAAAATGTCCCATTTTGGGGTAGAAAACTGTTATGCTACAAAAAAGAATGTCAAATATGAAGAGAAAACTGTTATTTCCGGGAGAAAACGTCCAGAATCTGGGAGAAAAGTGGTATTTCTGGAAGAAACTGTCCTATCTCATGGAGGGAAACTGGTATTTCCGTGAGAAAATGTCCAATCTGGGGGGAGAAAACTGGTATTTCTGGGAGAAACTCTCCTATTTTCACGGAGGAAACTCGTGTTTGTGGGAGAAAATGTCCTACTTCAGGGGAGAAAACTGGTATTTGTGGGTGAAACTTCCCTATTTTGGTGTAGAAAACTGGTATTTCTGGGGAAAATGTCCCATTTGGGGGGATAAAACTGGTATTTCTGGGAGAGACTGTCCTAACACGGGGCGGGGGGAGGGGGGGGAACTGGTATTTGTAGAAGAAAATGTCCTATTTTGGTGGAGAAAACAGGTATTTCTTGGGAAAATGTCCTATTTCAGGGGATAAAACTGGTATTTCTGTGAGAATATTGTATATATTTGGGAGAAAACTGGCATTTCTGGGAGAAAATATCCAATCTGGGGGGAGAAAGCTGGTATTTGTGGGAGAAAATGTCCTATTTCAGGGGGGAAACCTGGTATTTGTGGGAGAAAATGACCTATTTCAGGGGAGAAAACAGGCATTTCCCAGAGATGTCCTATTTTTGAGTTGAAATCGGGTACTCCTTGAAGAAAATATAATATTTTGGGGTGGAAAAGTGGTATTTCTGGTAGAAAATGCCCTACGTTTGGGAAACAATCTTGCATTTCTGGGAGAAAATGTAGTGATTTGGGGAGAAAGCTGGTATCTGTGGGAGAAAAATATCCTATATTTGGGAGAAAACTGGTATATCTGGCCGACAATGACACATTTCTGGGGAGAAAGCTGGTATTTCTGGGAGAACCTGTCCTGATATTGGGGTAAAAATGGGTATTTCTAGAAGAAAATGTCCAATGTAGTGGAGAAAACTGGTACTTGTGGGTGAAACTTGCCTATTTAGAGGCAGAAAACTGGTATTTCTGGGGAAAATGTCCCATTTTTGGGGATAAAACTGGTATATCTGGGAGAGACTGTCCTAATATTGGGGGGGAAACTGGCATTTTGGTGGAGAAAATGTCCTATTTTGGTAGAGAAAACAGGTATTTCTGGGAGAAACTGCCCTCCTTTGAGGCGGAAAACTGGTATTTCTGGGAGAATATTGTATATATTTGGGAGAAAACTGGCATTTCTGGGAGAAAACATCCAATCTGCGGGGAGAAAGCTGGTATTTGTGGGAGAAATTGTCCTATTTCAGGGGGGAAACCTGGTATTTGTGGGAGAAAATGTCCTATTTTTGAGTTGAAATCGGGTACTCCTTGAAGAAAATATAATATTTTTTGGGAGAAAAGTGGTATTTCTGGTAGAAAATGCCCTACGTTTGAGAAACAATCTTGCATTTCTGGGAGAAAATGTCGTGATTTGGGGAGAAAGCTGGTATCTGTGGGAGAAAATGTCCTATTTTGGGGATAAAACTGGTATATCTGGCCGACAATGACATATTTCAGGGGAGAAAGCTGATATTTCTGGGAGGAACTGTCCTAGTATTTGGGCGAGAACTGGTATTTCTAGAATAAAATGTCCAATGTAGTGGAGAAAACTGGTATTTGTGGGTGGAACTAGCCTATTTAGAGGCAGAAAACTGGTATTTCTGGGGAAAATGTCCCATTTTTGGGGATAAAACTGGTATATCTGGGAGAGACTGTCCTAATATTGGGGGGGAAACTGGCATTTTGGTGGAGAAAATGTCCTATTTTGGTAGAGAAAACAGGTATTTCTGGGAGAAACTGCCCTCCTTTGAGGCGGAAAACTGGTATTTCTGGGAGAATATTGTATATATTTGGGAGAAAACTGGCATTTCTGGGAGAAAACATCCAATCTGCGGGGAGAAAGCTGGTATTTGTGGGAGAAAATGTCCTATTTTTGAGTTGAAATCGGGTATTCCTTGAAGAAAATATAATATTTAGGGGGAGAAAAGTGGTATTTCTGGAAGAAAATGTCCTACGTTTGGGAAACAATCTAGCATTTCTGGGAGAAAATGTCGTGATTTGGGGAGAAAGCTGGTATTTGTGGGAGAAAATGTCCTATTTTGGGGATAAAACTGGTATATCTGGCCGACAATGACATATTTCTGGGGAGAAAGCTCGTATTTCTGGGAGAAAATGTCCTAATATTGGGGCGAGAACTGGTATTTCTAGAAGAAAATGTCCAATGTAGTGGAGAAAACTGGTATTTGTGGGAGCAAATGTCCTGTTTTGAGGAGAATACTGGCATTTCTGGGAGAGACTGTCCTATTTTCATTGGGCAAACTGTTATTTGTGGGAGAAAATGTTCTATTACAGGGACAGAAAACGGGTATTTGTGGGAGAAAACGTCTTATGTTTGGGGAAGAAAGCTGGCAATTCTGGGGAAAATGTCCTATTTTTGGGGATAAAACTGGGATATCTGGGATAAATTGTCCTAATATTGGGGGAGAAAGCTGGTATTAGTGGGAGTAAATGTCCTATTTTGGTGGAGAAAACAGGTATTTCTGAGAGAAACTGCCCCACTTTGAGGCAGAAAACTGGAATTTTTGGGAGTATATTTTATATATTTGGGACTAAACTGGCATTTCTGGAAGAAAACGTCCAATTTGGGGGGAAATAGCTGGTATTTCTGAAAAAAAAAAAAATATCCTATATTTGGGAGAAAACTGGTATATCTGGCCGACAATGACATATTTTGGGGGAGAAAGGTGGTATTTCTGGGAGAAAATGTCCTATTTTGGTGGATAAAACAGGGATTTGTGGGATAAACAGAACGATTTCGAGGAAGAAAACTGGTATTTGTGGGAGAAAATGTCCTGTTTTGAGGAGGACTGGAATACTGGCATTTTGGGGGAGAGACTGTCCTATTTTCATGGAGGTAACTGGTATTGTGGGAGAAAATGTCCCATTTTGGGGTAGAAAACTGTTATGCTACAAAAAAGAATGTCAAATATGAAGAGAAAACTGATATTTTTGGGAGAAAATGTCCAGAATCTGGGAGAGAAGAGGTATTTCTGGGAGAAACTGTCCTATTTCACGGAGGGAAACTGGTTTTTCCATGAGAGAATGTCCTATTTTGGGGGAGAAAACTGGTATTTGTGGGAGAAACTGTCCTTTTTCATGGAGGAAACTGGTGTTTGTGGGAGAAAATGTCCGGGGGGGGGGGGAAAACTGGTATTTTTTTGAAGAAAATGTCCTATTTCAGGGGGAAAAGGTATTTCTTGGGGGTATTTTTGGAGAAAATGTCCTATTTTTGGGGGAAAAAACTGGTATTTCTGGGGAAAAATTTTGGGGATAGAAAACTGGTATTTCTGTGAAATATTGTATATATTTTGGGGGAGAAAACTGGCATTTTGGGAGAAAATGTCCTGATTTGTGAGAAAAATCTGGTATTTGTGGGAGAAAAAATAAATATTTGGGGGGGAAAACTGGTATTCTGGAGGAAAATGCCCTATTTTGGGAGAAAAGCTGGTATTTCTGAGTAGAAAATGCCAGGTATTTTGGGAGAGAAAAGTTGGATATTTTAGAGAGGGAAAATGCCCCATCACTTTGGGATCAAAGATGTATATCTGGGAGAAAATGCCCTAAATGTGGGAGGAAGTGTCATCATGAGGCGCGTGTCATGGAGTCGATTTGGGAGGAAATGGGTATTTCTAAGAGTAGAGTAGCGGTATTTCTGGGAGCAAATGTTGTGTCTTGGGGAAGAAGAAAATGTCTCTTGAGAGAAAAAACAGGCCTTTCTTACAGAAAAATGACATATCAATTGGGAGAAAAATCTCCTCTCTTGGGGAGACAAGTGGTCTTTCGGGGAGAAAGTGTCCTCTTCTTCGGTGCAAGGGTCCAATTGGTATTGTCATGGAGGATTTTAGGGGGAATGCATGTGGCAGTTGTAAGAGAAGGGGTAATTCTGGAAGAAAATATCCTCTTTTTGGAAGAGAAGGAGAAATTTCCAAGGGAAAAGTGGTAATTCTGGGAGCAAATGAGATAGTTGAGGGAGAAAAGTGGGAAAGGGCGGGAAAGAATGTCTTGTATTGGAGAGCAACGGTGGTCTTTTTGGTGTGCCAAGTGGACACTGGGGAGAGAACATGGCAAATAGGGGAGAAAATGTCCTCTGGAGGAGTGTCAAGTAGTATTTTGGAGAGCAAATGTCAGGTATTTCTCAGCAAAGCGCTGTTTCGGGGAGATAGTGGCCTACTTGGTTGGAAAATGACAGGTGTTTGTGAGAGAGCTGGTATTTTGTTGGAAAAGGCCGTATTTTTTAAGAATAAGCTGGTATTTCTTGGGGAATATATGCCATCGTTTGGAGAAACCTGGTCTATGTGTGAGAAAATGTCGTGTATTTGGGAGAAACCTGGTCTATCTGGGAGAAAAGGCCATTTGGATGGGCGTAAGTGTGATCTTGAGGAGCGTCAAGTAGTATTCTGGTATGAACTGGGAGGTATTTCTAAGAGAAGAGGTATTTCTGGGATAAAATGTCTTGTCTTTTTTTTTGAGAAAATGTCCTATTTTTGGGGGGGCAGAAGCTGGTATTTCTGCGACAAAATGCCATCTTCTTGGGGGAGTAAGTGTGATCTCGAGGAGCGTAAAGCAGCATTTTTGGAAGATATTGGGAGCTATTTCTAAGAGTAGTGCTATTTCTAGGGGAGAAAATGAGCTCTATTAGGAATACAAATGGTCTATCTGTGTGATAAAATGCGACATTTTGGGGGACAAACTGTGCTCTTGAGGTGTGTAATGTCGTATATTTGGATGGAAATGGGAAATATTCGTACGAGTCCTGGTATTTCTGGGAGAAAATGTCTGATGTGGGGGGGGGAGAAGGTGATGTATCTGTGAGAAATCTGGAGTTTCTGGGAGAAAATGCCAGGTATTAGTGAGAAAAGAGATGCTAGAGTGGGAAAAGGCCATCTCTTTGGGATCAAAGTGGTATTTCTGGGAGAAAATGCCCCAAATCTGGGAGGAAGGGTCATCATGAGGCATGTCATGGAGTAGATTTGGGAGGAAATGGAGGCATTTCTAAGAGTAGCGGTATTTCTGGGAGCAAATGTCGTCTTTGGGGAAGAAAATGTTCTCTTGAGAGAAGAAAACAAGCCTTTCTTACAGGAAATGTCATCCAATTGGGAGAAAATCTCCTCTCTTGGGGAGAAAAGTGGTCTTTCTGGGAGAAAGTGTCCTCTTCTTGGTTGCAAGTGTCCCATTTGGTCTTGTCATGGAGGCTTTTTGGGAGAAAGCGTGTGGCAGTTGTAAGAGAAGGGGTACTTCTTGGCTGAAATATCCTCTTTTTGGAAGAGAAGGTGAAATATCCAAGGGAAAAGTGGTATTTCTGGGAGCAAATGAGATAGTTGTGGGAGAAAAGTGGGGAGGGGTGGGAAAGAATGTCTTGTATTGGAGAGCGACTGTGGTCTTTTTGGTGTGCCAAGTGTTGTCTTGGGGAGAAAACATGGTAAATAGGGGAGACAATGTCCTCTGGAGGAGTGTCAAGTAGTATTTTGGAGAGAAAATGTCAGGTATTTCTCAGCAAAGAGCTGTTTTGGGGAGATAGTAGCATACTTGGTTGGAAAATGACATGTGTTTGTGAGATAGCTGGTATTTTGGGGTGAAAGGCCATTTTTTTAAAAATAAGCAGGAATTTCTGGTGGAATATATCTCATCCTTGGGAGAAAACAGGTCTTTGTGGGAGAAAATGTCGTGTGTTTGGGAGGAAACTGGTCTATCTGGGAGGAAAGGCCATTTAGATGGGAGTAAGTGTGATTTTGAGGGGCGTCATGTAGTATTCTTGGAATGAAAGGTGAGGTATTTCTAAGAGAAGTGGTATTTCTGGGAGAAAATGTCTTGTTTTGGAGAGAAAATGTCCTATTTTGGGAGGCAGAAGCTGGTATTTCTGTGACAAAATGCCATCTTGATGGGAGTAAGCGTGATCTTGAGGAGTGTAAAGCAGCATTTTTGTTAGAGAATGGGGGAGAAAATGAGCTCTCTTGGGGGTTAAGAATGGTGTATGTGTGCTAAAATGCCACATTTCTGGCAGAAAAAAGTGTCCTCTTGAGGAGTGTAATGTTGTATATTAGGGAGGAAATGGGAAATACTCCGAAGAGTCGTGGTATTTCAGGGAGCAAATGTCTGATGTGGGGGGTAGAAGGTCATGTATCTGTGAGAAAGCTGGCGTTTCTGGGAGAAAGTGCCAGGTATTTGTGAGAAAAGAGATGCTTGAGAGGGAAAAAGGCCATCTCTTTGGGATTAAAGTGGTATTTCTGGGAGAAAATGCCCCAAATCTGGGAGTAAGTGTCATCATGAGTTGTGTCATGGAGTCGATTTGGGAGGAAATGGAGATATTTCTAAGAGTAGCGGTATTTCTGGGAGCAAATGTCGTCTTTGGGGAAGAAAATGTTCTCTTGAGAGAAGAAAACAGGCCTTTCTTACAGGAAATGTCATCCAACTGGGAGAAAATCTCCTCTCTTGGGGAGAAAAGTGGTCTTTCTGGGAGAAAGTGTCCTCTTCTTGGTTGCAAGTCTCCCATTTGGTCTTGTCATGAAGGCTTTTTGGGAGAAAGCGTGTGGCAGTTGTAAGAGAAGGGGTATTTCTGGGAGAAATAACCTCGTTTTGGAAAAGAAGGTGATATTTCCCAAGGAAAAGTGGTATTTCTGGGAGCAAATGAGATAGTTGAGGGAGAAAAGTGGGAACCGGTGGGAAAGAATGTCTTGTACTGCAAAGCAACTGTGGTCTTTTTGGTGTGCCAAGTGGTCTCTTGGGGAGAAAACATGGTAAACAGGGGAGAAAATGTCCTCTGGAGGAGTGTCAAGTAGTATTTTGGAGAGAAAATGTCAGGTATTTCTCAGGAAAGTGCTGTTTTGGGGAGGTAGTGGCATACTTGGTTGGAAAATGACAGGTGTTTGTGAGAAAGCGGGTATTTTGGGAAAAGCAGCCGTATATTGAAGAATAAGCAGGAATTTCTGGGGGAATGTATGCCATCGTTGGGAGAATCCTCGTCTTTGTGGGAGAAAATGTCGTGTGTTTGGGAGAAACCTGGTGCGTCTGGGAGAAAAGGCCATTTTGATGGCAGTAAGTGTGATCTTGAGGAGCGTCAAGTAGTATTCTTGGGATGAAATGTGAGGTATTTCTAAGAGAAGTGGTTTTTCTGGGAGAAAATGTATTGTTTTGGAGTGAAAATGTCGCATTTGGGGCCCAGAAGCTGGTATTTCAGTGACAAAATGCCATCTTGATGGGAGTAAGTGTGATCTTGAGGTGTGTAGTGTAGTATATTTGGTAGAAATTGTGAGGTATTTCTAAGGAAACTGGTTATTTCTGCAAGAGAATAGCATTCTGTTTTGAAAAATGATGTCTATTTGCGAGGTGTCTGGTATTTGGGGAAAAAATGCTGTATTTGTATACGTGAGACCGCACTGGGTAAGGGACCTAAAGGAAAAAGGCTGACCAAAATGCTCTTGTTAGGCCTTTTTTGAAGCCAGGAAAAGCACTATGCCAGTGCTGGGGCTGGCAGCAGCTGGCAGCTTGTGGCAGCAGGCTGGAGTCAGCACTGCTCCCTCTTATCTGTGAGATTAAGCTTGAGCCTTTTCTGCGAGGCTAAAAGCAGCCCAGCTAAGGTGCCTGGTGAGAAGAGGTGAGAAGAGGCGAGCAAAGGGTGCTACTGCCCACCGATAACAGGGAGGGCAGTCAGAGTGTGAGCGCAGCCCACACTGCCCGTGGCTGCAGCAGTAGGTGTGGGAGGTGGGTCTTGTGGCAGGACACGTCAGTGTTCTTGAAGGGACTTGGGATTATTCGGAAGGCTAGTAGGGGAATCCCCTGGGTTTCCCTCTTCGAGAGTAAAGGGGTCCAAGGCGGCTGGTGGCTCTTCAGGAAGGAAGTCTTAAAGGCGCAGGAGCTGGCTGTCCCCCTGAGCAGCAAAATGAGCCGGCGGGGAGGGAAGAAGACCGGCGGGGATGGATGAACAGGGAGCGATTCTTGAGGCTCCAGGAGAAGAAGAGAATCTACGTCCAGTGGAAGAAGGGACGGGTGACTGAGAAAGAGAAGTTGCTGGGATGTGTGGAGGGAAAATCCGAAAGGCCCAGCTTGAACTCAGCCTGGCCGCTGGGCTTAAAAGGAACAAGGAGCCCTTTTAGAAAGACATCAGCGGTATGAACCCTGGAGCGGGTTCAAAGAAGGGTGCCAAAACTGGTGAGGGGTCTGGAGCACAGACCTGACGAGGAGCGGCTGAAGGAGCTGGGATTGTTCAGTCTGGTGAAGAGGAGGCTCTCCCTCCCAAATGCATGGTATTTTCCTCCAGAAAGATCACTTCTCAATGCGAAACATGACAATTTGTTCCAAAAATACGATGTTTTCTCCCCGAAATACAAGCATTCTCCAAAATAGATGACATTTTCTCCCAGAAATGCCAGCTTTATCAAAGATATATGAACTTTTCTTCCAAATACATGATATTTTCTCCCAGAAATATCAGTTTCCTTTTTCCCCAAAAAATACAACACTCCAATACCAAATATGATATTTTCCGCCAAAAGGATCACATTTTCTGACAGAAAAACCAGCTTTCTTCCAAAAATATGACATTATCTCAACAAAAGACCACCATTCTCCCACAGAGATGGCATTTCATGCCACAAGTACTACTTCACCCTCCACACGATGATACTTTCCATCAAGAACACGGCATTGGACCACAGAAAGACCAGCTTTCTGCCTAAGAGATGACATTTTCTCCCAGAAATACCACTTTTCTCCCAGAAATACAGGAACCTTTCTGCCAGAAACACCATGCTCATCCCCTCCAGATGTTGTTTTCACCCCAAACACTAGCACCTTTCCTCTCACTACTCCCTGCTTTTTCAAAAATACATGCTCTTCTCTCCCAGAAATACTAGCATTCTCTCCAACATGGGACCTTTTCCAACCAAAGATGGCAGAGTCTCCCAGAAATAGCACTTCTCTTCAGAAGAACTGACATTTTCTCCAAAACATACTACTTGCAACTGTTCCAGGTGACTTTTTCAGCCAAACATAGGATTGATTCTCCCCAAAGCACCACTTTTCTCTCATGTCGATTGCATTTTCTCCCAGAAATACCACACTGCAACCCAAAAGACCACATTTCCCTCCAGAAATACACTATTTTTGCCCGGAAATACCAGCCTTCTCCCAAAAGAGAGAAGACCACTTTTCTATCCTTCCTATTGCTGTTTCCTCCAAAAAGAGATTTCCTTCCAGACATACCAGCATTCCCTCAAAGAGAGGACATTTTCCCCCGCAAATACCGTCTTTTCTCCCAGCTCTCTTAGAAATACCTCACGTTTCCTCCCAATTCTACTACTTCACACTCCTAACTATCAGGCAGCCCTTTCATCTCCCAAAGGGGTGACATTTTCTGCCAGAAAGCCCAGTTGTCTCGTAAATAGAGGATGTTTTCTTCCAGAAATACCTGCTTTTTCACAAATATACCACCTCACCCCCACTCCCCCAGAACGATGATCCTGTCTCCTGGGAATACCGCTTTTCTTAGAAATACCTCATGCTTTCTCCGATCAATACGACATTACAATCCTCAAGATGACATTTTCTGCAAAAAGAGGACATTTTCTCCCAGAAATACCAGCTTTTTCCCAAGCACATGAGATTTTCTCCCAGAAACACCGCCTTTCTCCAAAACAGAGGACAATTTCTACCAAAAAGAGGATATTTTCTCTTAGAAAAAAAGCTATTTCTCCCAAATAGATGACATTTTCTCCCAGAAATTCTTGCTTTTACCCAAACAGATGATACTTATGCCCAGAAATACCACCTTTCTCCCCATTTGATGTCATTTTCTCTCAGAAATGCCCATTTTTCAGACAAAGGACGGCATTTGCTTCCAAAAAGAAAACATTAGCTCCCAGAAATGCCAGCTTTCTCCAATCCAATGACATTATCTCCCTGAAAGACTGCTTTTCGCCCAAACACGTGACATTCTCCACCACAACTATCACATTTCAATCCTAAAGAGGACACTTGCTTCCAGACCTACGCCATTTCCTCCCACAAATACCACCCTTCTCTCAAATACACGACATTTGCTCAAACAGGTAAGTACTACTTGGCCATCCAAAAGAGGACATTTCCTCCCCAATGAAGGAGACTTTCTCCCTGAAAAAACCAGCTTTCTCCCCAAACAGATGACATTTTCTACCTGAAATACAGCTTTTCTTAGATATGCTTTACGGTTCATCCTCAAAATACTACATGACAATGCCAAAGAAATAGACGTATTTTCAAACATAGGACATTTTCTTTCAGAAATACCACTATTCTACCAAATAGATGATATTTTCCCCCACATATACCACCATTCTCCCAAAGAGATACTGCTTTCAACTGTTCCAGGTGACTTTTTCAGCCAAGCATAGGATACATTCTCCACGAAGTACCACTTTTCTCTCATGTCGATTGCATTTTCTCCCAGAAATACCACATTGCAACTCGAAAGAACACATTTCCCTCCAGAAATACACTATTTTTGCCCAGAAAGACCAGCCTTCTCCCAAAAGAGAGGACATTTTCCACCAGAAAGACCACTTTTCTATCCTTCCTATTGCTGTTTCCTCCAAAAATAGATTTCCTTCCAGACATACCTGCATTCTCTAAAATAGAGGACATTTTCCCCTGGAAATACCATCTTTTCTCCCAGAAATACCAGCTTTCTTAGAAATACATCACATTTATTCCCAATTACACTACTTCACACTCCTAACAATCAGACGGCCGCTTCATCTCCGAAATGTTTTTCTGCCAGAAAGACCAGTTGTCTCTTAAATATATGAAGCTTTTTTTCATATACAATCCTCAAGATGACATTTCTCCCAAAGGGGGACATTTTCTCCCCAAACTACCAGAGAACTGGTAATTCTGGGAGAAACTGTCCTATTTCATGGAGGGAAACTGATATTTCTGCGAGAGAATGTCCTGTTTTGGGGGAGAAAACTGGTATTTCTGGGCGAAACTGCCCTGATTTGAGGCAGAAAACTGGTATTTCTGGGAGAAAATATTACATATTTTGGAGAAAGCTGGTATTTCTGGGAGTAAACATCATATATCTGAGAGAAACCTGGCATTACTGGCAGAAACTGCAATGTCATTGGGAGAAAACTGTTATTTCTGCATAAAAATGTCCTACGTTTGCGAGAACAGCAGTGTATCTGGGAGAAAATGCCATCAACTTGGGAGACAACTGGTATTTCTTAGAGGAAAAGTCATATTTCTGCGAGAAAATACCGTATTTCGGGGAGAAGAGTGGTATTTCTGGGTGTATAATCAATGAAAATTATATAAAGGAATATTTTATAATTTAATAATATTAAGATGTTATAATAATGAAATAAGCAAGACAGTTAGGCACAATGAGACAAAGAGAATAAATAGGAAGCTTACCCGTGTCATGGGCTTGCTCAAGAAACTCCAGCGGAGTGGATCTTCCGAAGAGAGAGAGAGAGATCCTTCCCCACTGGTAGTCAGCACTTAAATGGGTCTAGGAGAGGTGGAGCCAGGCTCCACCCCTTCCTGCAGCACAGGTGAATTGCTTTCACCTGTGCTCCCAGGGCTGACTCATTGCTTGCCTCAGGTGACTAATCAGGTTCAGGCCGTGACTCAGCAGTTCCCATACACTCCACCCCTTCACGGCGTGAACCAATGATTAGGCTGACTAATGGGTAAGCTTTTCCTAATACAGAGACCCACTATATCACGACGCTTATACAATTTCCATCGCGACGCATGTTGGTACAATTCAAGACAGGTGACGATTGGTGAACGTTGATATTCTTGTATGGGCCAGTGCTCGATGAAGTTACTGGAGGCATGCGGTCATCAGGTGCAGGTCCGTCTTATGTTCCATCAGTCCCATATAGGCCATCACCGGGTGTCACACGTGATCTGACTGTAACACTGGAACGCTTTGATGGCATTTCGTTCCTTCCGGTGATCCTGAAGGCTCGAAGACTCACGGGGAGTAATACAGATGTTTCAAGGGTACCAGGAGGGGAAGGTCTGCTCTCCAGGGCAAGATACAGGCCGTATTTCTATCCTGGGTCAACACTTCCGCTTGTACTGGGGCACGTCCCCCGGCCGCCTGTACCACACCTTCTGGCCAGATATCTGTGGCTGCATAACTATGTCAGGCACCAAAGGAGGTGTCCTGATCTGCCACAGGGACATGATGGGGGTCCCTTTAGCAATGAAGATCGGAGTGTTGACCACAATATCAGTAGGCCATGTACCTATTACTGGAGGGACTACTGAGCCTCCCACCTCCAACAGTCTCCCCCAAGGTGCAAGTAGGCCACACCACTTGGGTCCTACCTGCACCTTCCAAGGCCATTTTATTCTATGGGTGCCTGGTTCTAAATTCTCAGGGGCAGGGAGCAGAATATTATTTTCATTACCAATCTGGGGTCTTACCTGATAATCAGTGCCCGTAATTTGGATCCTAAGCGGGGTGGCCCATGTTGTCTGCAGCATTCTCAGGGCACTGGGTCTGCCGTCTCGGGGTCTTTCATTCAGGTCCCGCAAGGTTTCATACAGTCTTTTTGTCCACCCCTGCAGGGACTGGGAGTCTGTCTTCAGGGCAGCCTTAAGAATACCATTATAACGTTCAATGAGGCCTGCCCCCGTTGGATTATATGGCAGATGGAATCGCCATTCGATGTTGTTTTCTTCTGCCCAGCGCTGTATTGTTGCACCAGTAAAATGAGTCCCTTGGTCGCTCTCGATGACTTGAGGTGTCCCGTAGGCAGACATCAGTTTAGTGAGTGCCTTGATGGTATATGCCTGGTTTGCTTTTGGTACTGGATAGGCCTGCAGTAGCCCACTTGCAGTGTCGACGCAGGTCAGGGCATATCTCGCCCCCTCAGACCGAGGAAGGGGCCCAATGTAATCGACCTGCCATCGCTGGAGAGGATTGTGTCCTCTAGCAAGATGTGCTGTCGTTTCGGGCAATGATCTCGGTCTCATCTTAGAGCAAGCATCGCAATCCTGGCATGCCTGGACGATGTCAGGTAGTTGTATGGGCAGTCCCCATGCTTTAGCAGCTGCCCACATTGTCTTTTGTCCCGCATGTCGTAGCTTCTGATGTAACCAACGGGCGATGTTCTGAGATGGTGAATTCTCAATCCATCGAACTCGGGCCAGCGTGTCAGCTTCATCATTTCCCGGTGACTGTAGGGGCTGATGACCAGAAACATGGTAGACACATATAGTCCTGTGTTTGACTGTATTCCATATGTCTAACCACATGTCTTTGCCCCAGATTGGTCGGGCGTGGATAGTCCATTCTTGGGTGGCCCACTGTGCAATCCAAAGAGCGAGCCCCCGGTACACAGCCCAACTGTCTGTACAGATATTCAGGATACCATCACCGGGTTCCTTGGTTATAACCATCCACACGGCTCGCAGTTCCGCCCATTGGCTGCTCTGACCATCCCCCTCATCAAACCAGATTGTCTCGGTCGAAGGACGGTATGCTATCGCTCTCCACTTGCTCGGGTTGCCCTTGCTGGACCCATCTGTATACCAGGCATCTTCAGGGATAGGATATTTCCCCTCCTGAACAGGACTCTTCTCTGGTGGAGCGACCAGTGTTTCTTTTGGTGCATCACAGTGATAGGTCACTGGGGACCTAGGATCTTCTGAAGCTCTTCTTTTAAGGGTGATGAAGACAGACTGCTCCTTTGGCTGAGGTAAGCGACCCATCGCGCCACTGTTTGTGCTTGGGCCACCCCTGTCTTAGGAAGGTGGGTCAGATCTTTCACCCACCCCTGAATCGGCAGAGTGGTCTTCACTATAACTTCAGCTGTTTGGGTTATTGGCTCTACTGCCTGTAATGCTGAATAGGCAGCCAATAACTGTTTTTCAATCATACTATATCTTTCTTCTGCTCCATGCCAGACCTGAGACCAAAAACCAATGGGGGTCCGAACAGAACTCTGGCGTTGCCACAGGCCCCAGCCAAAGCCATCTTGAGTAACATGAACATCCAATTCAGCTGGGAGGGTAGGATCGAATATACCCAATGCCTGGGCTTGTTTAACTGCCAGTTTTGCCTGTTGGAAAGCATCCTGTTCTGTTTTCCCCCAGTCCCATAACTGCCCCTTTTTTGTGAGTCTATATAATGGCCTTAGCAGCTGCGCTAGATGAGGTATAAAGGAACGCCAGTAACCCAGTATACCTAGAAACTCTTGCAGCTGCTTCGATGTTGTAGGGACTGGGAACGCCTGAACCTTATCTATGACAGCACTGGGTAGTACTTTGGTCTTTCCTGACCAAACCACCCCCAGGAATTTTACAGATAGGCCCGGACCTTGCACCTTTTGGGGATTTATAGCCCATCCCCTCTGCTGTAAATAGGCGGTTAATGAATCTGCCGCTTGCCCAACTGCCTCCAGTGAGTCGGATGTCAGCAGGAGATCATCAATATAATGATACAGGTTAACATCATCAGGTTTTTTCCAATCAGCCAGGTCACGCGCCACTAGATTGTGACAATACGTTGGTGAATGCACGTACCCCTGTGGCAGGACCTGAAAGGTCCACTGCCTGCCTCCCCACGTAAATGCAAATTGATCTTGCGATTCCTCAGCAATTGGGATACTGAAGAACGCATTTGCTAGATCTAGGACACAATGATAGGTTTTTATCTCCCTACTCAACGTATCCATTAGGGAGGCAATATTGGGTACGGCCGCATGAATAGGCGGCGTGACCTTATTTAATTCTCTGTAATCCACTGTCATTCTCCACGTGCCATCCGACTTCCGCACTGGCCATATGGGGGAATTACATGGGCTGTGTGCAGGTCTTATAATACCCACTTTTTCTAATTCCTGCACCGTTCTCGATATTTCATCTTGCCCACCCGGGAGTCTGTACTGTCTTACATTAGTAATCCGGCGCGGTTTCGGCAGGCAAATAGGCCCATGTTTCGCATGGCCTCTTAGTATTGCCTGCACCGCCCGGATACTGATGCATCTCTGTCGAAGTCTGAACTCTCCCACAGTTGTCTGGAGAGCCAGACCCCATAGAATATCTATGCCCAAGATGTACTCCTGGACTGGGGCAATAGATACCTTATACTCCCGGGGTGGGAGACGCCCAACCCCCAGTTTTAACCATGTTTGGGTGACAGGAATAGTCTGTCCCCCAAAGCCACCAATCATCATTCTGTCTCCCTCAAATTTGGTTGGATCTCCATAAACAATTGATGTTTCCGCTCCAGTGTCTACTAATGCCATAACCCTTTGAATGTTCTTTCGGGACCAATAAATTGTTAATTCTACATAGGGCCTCCGGTCCCGTCTGGAGGCCCTAGGGGGACTAACATCCCTCGTCACGCCATGAATTGAGCGATGTCCAATTCTTTTGCTTCCGGTGGCTCAGGCATTGTAGCCCGAGACACCTGAGGCGGCTTTTTTTCCCCTATTAGGAACAATGAAATCCTCTAAGTTCCATGTTGTTGTTGGCATTCTTTCATTTATAACCCTTACCCTTGGTTTCTTAGGGTAGGTTTGAAATTTTTGGTTGTCCTTTAATTGTTTCCACAGTTGGAGAAGGACATGGTTGGGCTGGCCGTCAATCTTAGCAAATTGGACCCCAGCCCGAATTAAATCATTAAACATTTGTTTTCGGGAAACCCTTATGGGTCCCGATTGAGGAGCTCGAGTAGCCGGCATTTTGGTTTTAGTCACCGGCAAGACCTCGGCTTCTTCTAGTGTCCTAATGTTGCGCCTACTCCGCAGGCGTTCTGTTTCCCCTAGGTCAGCCACTAACTGGGCAGCCTGCTGGACTACTGCTTCTGAGGCCACCAGGGGATTTAATATAGAGACCAAAGTGCCATACAGATGGGAGGGGGCTTGTTGTAGAATTAGGTCTCTCATCCCTGCTGAGAATTTGACCAGATCAGGGCCATCAAAGGTATCTTCATAAATCGCTTCCCTTACACCTAGCTCACGGATGTAATTTTGAAGATCCTCCATGGAGGACCACATCCCTGTATGTAAGGGAATATCAGATTTATTGGGCCATACCATACGGCAGGCCGCCATTAACCATTCTATTATAGAATGGTTTTCATCAGTATATTGATTACCTGCGTATAATCTCTGTCTAAGAGCAGGATGGATAGTCATTGTAGCCAATTTGGCTATTTCGGGGCCATTCACCAGAACACTTTCTGCCCCAGAATCCCATAGTCTTAATAACCAAGCCGGCACACTTTCTCTAGGTTTCTGCCGGAATCGTTGGACTAAGTCCATTAGTTCTGTTGCCGTGTATGGTCGGGCTGTTACGTGTAAGTGTGTTTGAGCAGGGGGCCACTGATCAGGCGGCACCCCTGCCGGTCTGTCCTGTACCTTTTTCGTTTTTTGAGTTATAACAGGACGGACTTCTAGTGCATCCGTCAAGATTGGAGATTCAAGATCCGATTTAGATTGTTTATTTTCCTGACCAACACAGTCCGTTGATTCAGGAGCCTGGTCATCATCTATTGAAATACTACGAACTTGACCTATTGGAAGATGGAGAATTGTTTTTTTTTTTTTTCCTGTTAATACGCCAAGTTCCTGCTCTAATTTTTCAATACGATTTTTTAGAAGTTCATTTTCATTCACTAAAGTATTACTCCTTATTTCGGCATTGTTTAAAGCATTTAATAGCGGCCATGCCACTGTAGAAGCCGCTAATTGTCTTTCTCTAGTGACTAATATATCTTTGCCTAGTCCCTGAAAGTAATCCGCTAGGCGATATGGGGAAACATTTCCCACAACACGTAGGGGACCCCATTTTTCAATGATAGTTGCTAATTCATAATAAGGGGATCCTGCAAATCCTGGGATCTGCCCTGGAATTATTTTATCGAGGGGGGTAGTGTTCTCCCCCTTGAACCATTTACAGAAAGTCCAAAGAAAGGACATAGTGCAAATTTTAATATATTCGGCTTGCCTGCCTGGCTCGCCAAATGTATAATCAATGAAAATTATATAAAGGAATATTTTATAATTTAATAATATTAAGATGTTATAATAATGAAATAAGCAAGACAGTTAGGCACAATGAGACAAAGAGAATAAATAGGAAGCTTACCCGTGTCGTGGGCTTGCTCAAGAAACTCCAGTGGAGTGGATCTTCCGAAGAGAGAGAGAGAGATCCTTCCCCACTGGTAGTCAGCACTTAAATGGGTCTAGGAGAGGTGGAGCCAGGCTCCACCCCTTCCTGCAGCACAGGTGAATTGCTTTCACCTGTGCTCCCAGGGCTGACTCATTGCTTGCCTCAGGTGACTAATCAGGTTCAGGCCGTGACTCAGCAGTTCCCATACACTGGGAGAAAACATTACATATTTGGGAGAAAACTGGTATTCCTGCGAGAAAATGACATATATTTTGGAGTAAATGTGATATTTACTGTGGAAAAGCATTATTTCTGGGAAAATGCTGTCTACTTGAGGAGAACACTGGTATTTCTCAGAGAAAATATCCTCTATTTTGGTAGAAACCTGGTATTTCTGGGAGAGAATGTCTTATTTTTGGGGAGAAACCTGGTATTTCTGGGAGAAAAGGTCCTATATTTGGGAGAAAACTGGTATATCTGGCCGACAATGACATATTTCTGGGGAGAAAGCTCGTATTTCTGGGAGAAAATGTCCTAATATTGGGGCGAGAACTGGTATTTCTAGAAGAAAATGTCCAATGTAGTGGAGAAAACTGGTATTTGTGGGAGCAAATGTCCTGTTTTGAGGAGAATACTGGCATTTCTGGGAGAGACTGTCCTATTTTCATTGGGCAAACTGTTATTTGTGGGAGAAAATGTTCTATTACAGGGACAGAAAACGGGTATTTGTGGGAGAAAACGTCTTATGTTTGGGGAAGAAAGCTGGCAATTCTGGGGAAAATGTCCTATTTTTGGGGATAAAACTGGGATATCTGGGATAAATTGTCCTAATATTGGGGGAGAAAGCTGGTATTAGTGGGAGTAAATGTCCTATTTTGGTGGAGAAAACAGGTATTTCTGAGAGAAACTGCCCCACTTTGAGGCAGAAAACTGGAATTTTTGGGAGTATATTTTATATATTTGGGACTAAACTGGCATTTCTGGAAGAAAACGTCCAATTTGGGGGGAAATAGCTGGTATTTCTGGAAAAAAAATGTCCTATATTTGGGAGAAAACTGGTATATCTGGCCGACAATGACATATTTTGGGGGAGAAAGGTGGTATTTCTGGGAGAAAATGTCCTATTTTGGGGGATAAAACAGGTATTTGTGGGAGAAACTGCCCGATTTCGAGGCAGAAAACTGGTATTTGTGGGAGAAAATGTCCTGTTTTGAGGAGAATACTGGCATTTCTGGGAGAGACTGTCCTATTTTCATGGAGGTAACTGGTATTGTGGGAGAAAATGTCCCATTTTGGGGTAGAAAACTGTTATGCTACAAAAAAGAATGTCAAATATGAAGAGAAAACTGATATTTTTGGGAGAAAATGTCCAGAATCTGGGAGAGAAGAGGTATTTCTGGGAGAAACTGTCCTATTTCACGGAGGGAAACTGGTTTTTCCATGAGAGAATGTCCTATTTTGGGGGAGAAAACTGGTATTTGTGGGAGAAACTGTCCTTTTTCATGGAGGAAACTGGTGTTTGTGGGAGAAACTGGTGTTTGTGGGAGAAAATGTCCTACTTCAGGGGAGAAAACTGGTATTTGTGGGTGAAACTTCCCTATTTTGGTGTAGAAAACTGGTATTTCTGGGGAAAATGTCCCATTTGGGGGGATAAAACTGGTATTTCTGGGAGAGACTGTCCTAACGGGGGGGGGGGGGGGGGGGGGGGGGGGGGGGGGGGGGGGGGGGGGGGGGGGGGGGGGGGGGGGGGGGCGGGGGGGGAACTGGTATTTGTAGAAGAAAATGTCCTATTTTGATGGAGAAAACAGGTATTTCTTGGGAAAATGTCCTATTTCAGGGGATAAAACTGGTATTTCTGGGAGAATATTGTATATATTTGGGAGAAAACTGGCATTTCTGGGAGAAAATGTCGTGATCTGGGGAGAAAGCTGGTATTTGTGGGAGAAAAATATCCTATATTTGGGAGAAAACTGGTATATCTGTCCGACAATGACACATTTCTGGGGAGAAAGCTGGTATTTCTGGTAGAAAATGCCAGGTATTTGTGAGAAAAGCGATGCTAGAGAGGGAAAAGGCCATCACTTTGGGATCAAAGTAGTATTTCTGGGAGAAAATGCCCTAAATGTGGGAGGAAGTGTCATCATGAGGCGTGTCATGGAGTCGATTTGGGAGGAAATGGAGATATTTCTAAGAGTAGCGGTATTTCTGGGAGCAAATGTTGTGTTTGGGGAAGAAAATGTCCTCTTGAGAGAAGAACACAGGTGTTTCTTCCCAAAAATGTCATCCAATTGGGAGAAAATCTCCTCTCTTGGGGAGAAAAGTGGTCTTTCTGGGAGAAAGTGTCCTCTTCTTGGTTGCAAGTGTCCCATTTGGTATTGTCATGGAGGCGTTTTGGGAGAAAGCGTGTGGCAGTTGTAAGAGAAGGGGTATTTCTGGGAGAAATAACCTCTTTTTGGAAGAGAAGGTGATATTTCCAAGGGAAAAGTGGTATTTCTGGGCGGAAATGTCTTCCTTTGGGGGGAAAAGGTCATATCTGTGCTAGGAAGCTTGTATTTCTGTCTCAGAATGCCGTATTTGTAGGAAGAAATCTGTATTTCCATTATTATGGGTCACATATATAGGACAAATTTGGTCTATCTGCGAGAAAATGTCCTTGTTTTTTGGTGGAAGAGATGATGTTTAGGGGACTAGAATAGTGTTCCTGGATGACAATGTGGCGTCTTTGTGAGCAAAGTGGTATTTCTGAGGGAAAATATACCAGATTTGGGATAGAAAGAGTATATCTGTGATCAAATGCCTTATTTCTGGAAGAAAATGTCTGATGTGGGGGGGAGAAGGTCATGTATCTGTGAGAAAGCTGGTGTTTCTGGGAGAAAATGCCAGGTATTTGTGAGAAAAGCGATGCTTGAGAGGGAAAAGGTCATCTCTTTGGGATCAAAGTGGTATTTCTGGGAGAAAATGCCCCAAATGTGGGGGGTAGTGTCATCATGAGGCGTGTCATGGAGTCGATGTGGGAGGAAATGGAGGTATTTCTAAGAGTAGCGGTATTTCTGGGAGCAAATGTCGTCTTTGGGGAAGAAAATGTCCTCTGGAGGGAAGAAAACAGGTGTTTCTTTCCAAAAATTTCATCCAATTGGCAGAAAATGTCCTCTGTTGGGGCGAAAAGTGGTCTTTCTGGGAGAAAGTGTCCTCTTGAGGAGTGTATCGTTGTATATTAGGGAGGAAATTGGAAATATTCCGAAGAGTCCTGGTATTTCTGGGAGAAAATGTCTGACCTGCGGGCGAGAAGGTCATGTATCTGTGAGAAAGCTGGTGTTTCTGGGAGAAAATGCCAGGTACTTGTGAGAAAAGCGATGCTTGAGAGGGAAAAGGTCATCTCTTTGGGATCAAAGTGGTATTTCTGGGAGAAAATGCCCCAAATGTGGGGGGTAGTGTCATCATGAGGCGTGTCATGGAGTCGATGTGGGAGGAAATGGAGGTATTTCTAAGAGTAGCGGTATTTCTGGGAGCAAATGTCGTCTTTGGGGAAGAAAATGTCCTCTGGAGGGAAGAAAACAGGTGTTTCTTTCCAAAAATGTCATCCAATTGGCAGAAAATGTCCTCTGTTGGGGCGAAAAGTGGTCTTTCTGGGAGAAAGTGTCCTCTTGAGGAGTGTATCGTTGTATATTAGGGAGGAAATTGGAAATATTCCGAAGAGTCCTGGTATTTCTGGGAGAAAATGTCTGACCTGCGGGCGAGAAGGTCATGTATCTGTGAGAAAGCTGGTGTTTCTGGGAGAAAATGCCAGGTATTTGTGAGAAAAGCGATGCTAGAGAGGGAAAAGGCCATCTCTTGGGGATCAAAGTGGTATTTCTGGGAGAAAATGCCCCAAATCTGTGAGTAAGTGTCATCAGGAGGCGTGTCATGGATTCGATTTGGGAGGAAATGGAGGTATTTCTAAGAGGAGCGGTATTTCTGGGAGCAAATGTCGTCTTTGGGGAAGAAAATGTCCTCTTGAGAGAAGAACACAGGTCTTTCTTCCCAAAAATGTCATCCAATTGGCAGAAAAACTCTTCTCTTGGGGAGAAAAGTGGTCTTTCTGGGAGAAAGTGTCTTGTTTTGGAGAGAAAATGTCCTATTTTGGGGGCAGTACCTGGTATTTCTGGGTTCAAATGCCATCTTGATGGGAGTACGTCTGATATGGAGGCGTGTAAATTAATATTTTTGGTAGAAATTGTGCGGTATTTGTAAGGATACTGGTATTTCTGGGACAGAATAGCGTTCTGTTTTGAAAAATGTTGTCTATTTGCGAGGTGTCTGGTATTTGGGGAAAAAATGCTGTATTTGTATAAGTAAGACCGCACTGGGTAAGGGACCTAAAGGAAAAAGGCTGACCAAAATGCTCTTGTTAGGCCTTTTTTGAAGCCAGGAAAAGCACTATGCCAGTGCTGGGGCTGGCAGCAGCTGGCAGCTTGTGGCAGCAGGCTGGAGTCAGCACTGCTCCCTCTTATCTGTGAGATTAAGCTTGAGCCTTTTCTGCGAGGCTAAAAGCAGCCCAGCTAAGGTGCCTGGTGAGAAGAGGTGAGAAGAGGCGAGCAAAGGGTGCTACTGCCCACCGATAACAGGGAGGGCAGTCAGAGTGTGAGCGCAGCCCACACTGCCCGTGGCTGCAGCAGTAGGTGTGGGAGGTGGGTCTTGTGGCAGGACACGTCAGTGTTCTTGAAGGGACTTGGGATTATTCGGAAGGCTAGTAGGGGAATCCCCTGGGCTTCCCTCTTCGAGAGTAAAGGGGTCCAAGGCGGCTGGTGGCTCTTCAGGAAGGAAGTCTTAAAGGCGCAGGAGCTGGCTGTCCCCCTGAGCAGCAAAATGAGCCGGCGGGGAGGGAAGAAGACCGGCGGGGATGGATGAACAGGGAGCGATTCTTGAGGCTCCAGGAGAAGAAGAGAATCTACGTCCAGTGGAAGAAGGGACGGGTGACTGAGAAAGAGAAGTTGCTGGGATGTGTGGAGGGAAAATCCGAAAGGCCCAGCTTGAACTCAGCCTGGCCGCTGGGCTTAAAAGGAACAAGGAGCCCTTTTAGAAAGACATCAGCGGTATGAACCCTGGAGCGGGTTCAAAGAAGGGTGCCAAAACTGGTGAGGGGTCTGGAGCACAGACCTTACGAGGAGCGGCTGAAGGAGCTGGGATTGTTCAGTCTGGACAAGAGGAGGCTCTCCCTCCCAAATGCATGATATTTTCTTCCAGAAAGATCACTTCTCAATGCAAAATATGACAATTTCTTCCAAAAATACGATGTTTTCTCCCCGAAATACAAGCATTCTCCAAAATAGATGACATTTTCTCCCAGAAATGCCAGCTTTATCAAAGATATATGAACTTTTCTTCCAAATACATGATATTTTCTCCCAGAAATATCAGTTTCCTTTTTCCCCAAAAAATACAACACTCCAATACCAAATATGATATTTTCCGCCAAAAGGATCACATTTTCTGACAGAAAAACCAGCTTTCTTCCAAAAATATGACATTATCTCAACAAAAGACCACCATTCTCCCACAGAGATGGCATTTCATGCCACAAGTACTACTTCACCCTCCACACGATGATACTTACCATCAAGAATATGGCATCGGACCACAGAAAGACCAGCTTGACATGACATTTTCTCCCAGAAATACCACTTTTCTCCCAGAAATACAGGACTTTGTCTTCCAGAAACACCATGCTCATCCCCTCCAGATGTTGTTTTCACCCCAAACACTAGCACCTTTCCTCTCACTACTCCCTGCTTTTTCAAACGTTGATGGTCTTCTCTCCCAGAAATACTAGCATTCTCTCCAACATGGGACCTTTTCCAACCAAAGATGGCAGAGTCTCCCAGAAATAGCACTTTTCTTCAGAAGAACTGACATTTTCTCCAAAACATACTACTTGCAACTGTTCCAGGTGACATTTTCAGCCAAATATAGGATATATTCTCCCCAAGTACCACTTTTCTTTCATGTTGATTGCATTTTCTCCCAGAAATACCACACTGCAACTCGAAAGACCGCATTTCCCTCCAGAAATAGACTATTTTTGCCCAGAAAGACCAGCCTTCTCCCAAAAGAGAGGACATTTTCCACCAGAAAGACCACTTTTCTATCCTTCCAATTGCAGTTTCCTCCAAAAACAGATTTCCTTCCAGACATACCAGCATTCCCTCAAAGAGAAGACGCTTTCCCTCGGAAATATACCATCTTTTCTCACAGAAATACCAGCTTTCATAGAAATACTTCACATTTCCTCCCAATTACACTACTTCACACTCCTAACAATCATCTCCCAAATGTGTTTCTTCCAGAAATACCAGGTGTCTCGTAAATATATGAAGCTTTCTCACAGATACAATCCTCAAGATGACATTTTCTCCCAAAAAAAGAGGACATTTTCTCCCAGAAATACCTGGACTCTTCTGAATATTTCCCATTTCCTCCCTGATATACAACATTACACTCCTCAAGAGGACAGTTTCTTACTGAAATGTGGCATTTTATCACACATACACCATTTTTATCCCCAATAGGGATCATTTTCTCCCAGAAATACCACTATTCTAAGAAATAGCCCCCATTTTCTAAGAAAAATTTCTAAGAAAAGCTGCATAACACTCCCCAAGATCACACTTACTCCCATCAAGATGGCATTTTGTCACAGAAATACCAGCTTCTGCCCCCCAAAATAGGACATTTTCTCCCAAAAACAAGACATTTTCTCCCAGAAATACCACTTCTCTTAGAAATACCTCCCGTTTCATCCCAAGACTACTACTTGACGCTCCTCCGGATCACACTCACTCCCATCAAAAAGGCCTTTTCTCCCACATAGACCAGTTACCTTACAAATACACGACATTTTCTCCCACAAAGACTCGTTTTCTCCCAACGATGGCATATATTCCCCCAGAAATTCTGCATATTCTTAAAAAAACAGCATTTTTCCCCAAAATACCAGCTTTCTCACAACCACATGTCATTTTACAACCACGCATGCTACTACCTCACCGAAACAGCACTTTGCTGAGAAATACCTGACATTTGCTCTCCAAAATACTACTTGACACTCCTCCAGAGGACATTTTCTCCCCTATTTACCATGTTTTCTCCCCAAGACACCACTTGGCACACCAAAAAGACCACCGTTGCTCTCCAATACATTACATTCTTTCCCACCGGTTCCCACTTTTCTCCCTCAAAATCTCATTTGCTCCCAGAATTGCCACTTTTCCTTGGGAAATATCACCTTCTCTTCCAAAACGAGGATATTTCTCCCAGAAATACCCCTTCTCTTACAACTGCCGCACGCTTTCCCCCTAAAAGCCTCCATGACAAGACCAAATGGGACACTTGCAACCAAGAAGAGGACATTTTCTCCCAGAAAGACCACTTTTCTCCCCAAGAGAGGAGATTTTCTCCCAGTTGGATGACATTTTCTGTAAGAAAGGCCTGTTTTCTTCTCTCAAGAGAACATTTTCTTCCCCAAAGACGACATTTGCTCCCAGAAATACCGCTACTCTTAGAAATACCTCCATTTCCTCCCAAATCTACTCCATGACACAACTCATGATGACACTTACTTCCAGATTTGGGGCACTTTCTCCAAGAAATACCAGGACTCTTCGGAATATTTCCCATTTCCTCCCCAATATACAACATTACACTTCTCAAGAGCACAGTTTGTCCCAAAAATGTCGCATTTTATCACAGATAGACCATTTTTATACCCAGTAGAGCTCATTTTCTCCCACAAATACCACTACTCCAAGAATTAGCTTCCATTCTCTAACAAAAATGCTGCGTTACACCTCTCAAGATCACACTTACTGCCATCTAGATGGCATTTTGTCACAGAAATACCAGCTTCTGCCCCCCAAAATGGGACATTTTCTCCCCAAAACAAGACATTTTCTCCCAGAAATAACACTTCTCTTAGAAATACCTCACCTTTCATTCCAAGAAAACTACTTGACGCTCCTCAAGATCACACTTACTCCCATCAAAATGGCCTTTCCTCCCAGATAGACCAGGTTTCTCCCAAATACACGACATTTTCTCCCACGAACACCTGTTTTCTGCCAAAGATGGGATATATTCCCCCAGAAATACCTGCTTATTCTTAAAAATACTGACTTTTTTTCGAAAATACCAGCTTTCTCACAAACACCTGTCATTTTCCAGCCAAGTATCCTACTATCTCCCCAAAAGAGCTGTTTTCTGAGAAATTCCTTTCTTCTTCTTTTAGTAATTTGTCCCTAATTATATGGCATTTTCTTTCAGTGATACTGCTTTGCAATTGGAAATATGTTTTCTTTTTCTGGAATATTATATTTTCTCCCGTAATTTGAATGTTTCATTGAAATGCTCATGTTTTCTCTAGATTCGCTGTTTTATTTCTTAGAAATAATTGAAAAAAAATGACATTTTCCCTCAGATATTCATTTTTAGGTGAAATTTTTGTCATTTTTCCCACAGATAATATATTTTTTCTCTGGGTGTGGCATTTTCTTTCAGAAAATCCACGTTTTTCACAGATTTATGATCCTTTCCTTTCAAAAGTGTTCCGAAAATTCTTGTTTACTGGGAAAAACTTCATATATTAGGGAAAAAAGTGATATTCCTTTGAAAAATATCTCTTTTTTTGGAGAATGCTCGTATTTCTGATGTGAAATGTCCCTTTTCTTGGTGAAAAGCTCCTATTCGTTGAATGAGACTGGTATTTCTCGATGACAATGTGATATTTCCGTGTAATTTGGTATTTTGGATTGTAAGGTCGCATTCCTTACGAATGCCCACTGTCTGTCGAAGGAAGGATATATGCACTTCCTACGTAGCACAGCGTGGACGACTCTGCCTGTACACAAGGCGAGCATGTAGCAGTTTCCAGCAAGTCAAACTCTCCGCAGCGGCTCACCGCGAGTACCGCATTCAGCCTTCAGCAGCAATCTCGTCTTTCTCGGGTGCCGAGAACGTGCGACATCCGACTACCGCATTGTCTGAAAACAGGGGGTTTTTTGTCCGAAGGAAAGAATCCACGTCTCTCGACTTTCTGTAACGTCCTCCCTGAAAGCACAACGTGCGCCGCTCCTCGAACTTTTAGCTAGCTTATTAGAGCGCGTTTTCCCTTCTAATTTCTTCGTCACAGAATGCCGACGTGTCGCATCAGATAAACACACAAAAACGAAATGTCGCTAGGAATAAATGGATAAGAAGGAGAGAGAAGGGCAGATCCGCTCCTTTACGATGTGCGCAGAAGAAGCCGCTGGTCGGAGAAAAGCATCCGGCTGAAGTCGCTCTTTCTCGGCATCCGAGAGAAACGAGACCGCTGCTGAAGGCTGAAAGCGGCAACTGCAAACTCTCCGGAGCGGTTCAGCGTGTGTGCCGCTTTCGACCCACGAGAGCGAAATAGCGGAATTGCGATGCCGAGAACGTGCGAATTCAGCATATAGAATTGCCTGAAAACAGGGGGTCTTTTCTCCGCAGGAAAGAATCCTCAGCTCTCGACTTTCTGTAACGTCCTCCCTGAAAGCACTACGTGTGTCTCTCCTGGAACTTCTAGCTGACTTATAAGAGGGGGTTTTCCCTTCTAATTTATTCGTCACAGAATGCTGAAGTGTAGCATCGGATAAACACACAAAAACGAAATGTCGCTTGGAATAAATGGATAAGAAGGAGAGAGAAGCGTAGTGCAGGAGGCATGGACACATGGAGAAGTCAGATCCGCTCCTTTGCGATGTGCGCAGAAGAAGCCGCTCGTCGTAGAACAGCATCCGGCTGAAGTCGCTCTTTCTCGGCATCCGAGAGAAACGAGACCGCTGCTGAAGGCTGAAAGCGGCATTCGGGGAGAACCGCGATTTCTCGGCTAGCAACGGAAAATTCTCCGGAGCGGTTCAGCGTGTGTGCCGCTTTCGACCCACGAGAGCGAAATAACGGAATTGCGATGCCGAGAACGTGCGAATTCAGCATACTGCATTGCCTGAAAACAGGGTTTTTTTTCTCCGCAGGAAAGAATCCGCAACTCTCGAGTTTCTGTAACGTCCTCCCTGAAAGCACAAAGTGTGTCTCTCCTGGAATTTCTAGCTACCTTATTTGCGTGGCTTTTATTTCTAATCCATTTGTCACAGAATGCTGAGGTGTAGCATCGGATAAACACACAAAAACGAAATGTCGCTAGGAATAAAGGGTAAGACATAAGAATGAGAGAGAAGAGTTGTGCAGAATGCGTGGACACATGGAGAAGTCAGAAGCGCTCCATTGCGATGTGCGCAGAAGAAGCCGCTGGTCGGAGAAAAGCATCCGGCTGAAGTCGCTCTTTCTCGGCATCCGAGAGAAACGAGACCGCTGCTGAAGGCTGAAAGCGGCATTCGAGGCGAACCGCGATTTACCGGCCAGAAACTGAAAACACTCCGTAGCGGTTGACAGCGAGTGGCGCTGTCCACCCACGAGAGCGAAATTTTGGAATTGCGATGCCGAGAACGTGCGAATTCAGCCTACTTCTTTACCTACTAACAGGGTTTTTTTTGTCCGCAGGCAAGAATCGATCGCTCTCGACTTTCTATAACGTTCTCCGTGAGAGCACCACATCTGTAGGTTCCCGAATATTCAGTTGCCTTATTAGAAAGTGCTCTCCATTTTTCTTTTTCATCCCAGAATGCAAGAAATGTCTTAGTAGAGAAGCTTTTCCCATCTATACATTTTCGTCACAGGCTTCAGAATTGTAGAAACGGGGAACCACCCAAAAACCAGGAAGTATTTTTAAGAAAACC
This sequence comes from Crossoptilon crossoptilon, assembly GCA_036346035.1. Taxonomy (NCBI): domain Eukaryota; kingdom Metazoa; phylum Chordata; class Aves; order Galliformes; family Phasianidae; genus Crossoptilon; species Crossoptilon crossoptilon. The sequence goes on from JARXNR010000551.1 coordinate 94,214, forward strand.
TGTATTACTGGTAGAAAATGTCATCTCTTTGGGAGAATCATGGTTTTTCAGGAATAAATGAAATCTCCTTCTGTGGGGAGAAAATGCCATGTCTTTGGGGGAAATGGGACACTTCTAGTGGAAAATGTCATCGATTTGGCGAAAGGCTGTATTTCCGGGCGATAATGTCACTGGATTGGAGAAATGTGGTATTTCTGGGAGAGAATGTCCTAATTTGGGGAGAAGATGCCGTTCATGGAGGGAGAAGCATGCATTTCGGAGAGAAAATCTCCTAGTTTTGGGTGAAAGTGTCATCTTGAGGATTAAAGCTAGTATTCCCTGGAAACAGTGCCATCTTTTGATTTATGGAGGGAGTGGTGATGTATTGGTGACAAAGCTAATATTTCAGGAAGGAAACGTCCCTCATTTAGGAGAGAACTGGTATTTCTGGCAGAATATGTCCCAAACATGGGAGAAAAATGCCATATCTGTCATATGTCGTATATTTGGGACAAAAATGCAACTTGTGTGATAAAAAGCCGTAGGATTGGGCATAAATAAGTGCCATATAGCCTAATCGGGAGGAAATGGGAAGTATTTCAATGAAAGCTGGCATTTCTGGGAGAAAAGATGGTATTTCCTGGGGAAACTGTCCTCTATTTCGGGGAATGCTGGTATGTCTGGAAGGAAATCTAATTTGGGAGGAAACTGTGATATGAAGTCTAGAAAAGTATGATGGTAAGTATCATCCTATGGAGTGTGAAGTAGTACTTGTGGTTGAAAATGTCATCTGTTTGGGAGAATGGTGGTATTTGAGGGAGAAAAGATCGTATTTGTTGGAAAACGTCACCTTTGGCATTGTCATGTAGTGTTTTGTGGATGAAGCGTGAAGCATATCTAAGAGTAGCTGTATTTCTGGTAGAAAACTTCATCGGTTAGGGGAGAAAGCTGGTTTTTCAGGGAGCAAGTCTCCTTCTTTGGGGAGGAAATGTCCTCCTCTGGATGGCCAAGTAGGACTTTTGGGAGTGAAAGGGACGTATTTGGGAGAAGGGAGGCATTTCTGGGAGGAAATGACATAGCTGTGGTAGAAAATGTATTCTTCAGGATTAAAACATGATAGCTGTTGTGGAAAGTATGATATGCTAGGGCAAAAAGCAGTATTTCTGGGATCTAATCTCATTGGATTGGAGAAAGCTGTTATTTCTGGGAGCTAATGTGTTCTTTTTGGAAGAAAATGCCATCCTCTGGGTGAAAAACGGGAATTTCTGATGGAAAATGTCATCGAATGTGGAGAAAGCTGGAACTTCAGGGAGCAAATGACAGATGAGGGAGAAAAGTGGGAAAGCGTTGGAAAGAATGTTTCTGGGAGAAAATGCCAGGTATTTGTGGAAAAGAGATGTTTGAGAGGGAAAAGGCCATCCCTTTGGGATGCAAGTGGTACTTGTGGGAGAAAATGCCCGAAATCTGGGAGCAAGTGTCATCATGAGGCGTGTCATGGAGTAGATTTGGGAGGAAATGGAGATATTTCTAAGAGTAGCGGTATTTCTGGGAGGAAATGTCATCTTTGCGGAAGAAAATGTTCTCTTGAGAGAAGAACACAGGTGTTTCTTCCCAAAAATGTCATCCAACTGGGAGAAAATCTCCTTTGAGGCGGAAAACTGGTATTTCTGGGAGAATATTGCATATATTTGGGAGAAAACTGGCATTTCTGGGAGAAAACATCCAATCTGCGGGGAGAAAGCTGGTATTTGTGGGAGAAAATGTCCTATTTTGGAGTTGAAATCGGGTATTCCTTGAAGAAAATATTATATTTAGGGGGAGAAAAGTGGTATTTCTGGAAGAAAATGTCCTACGTTTGGGAAACAATCTAGCATTTCTGGGAGAAAATGTCGTGATTTGGGGAGAAAGCTGGTATTTGTGGGAGAAAATGTCCTATTTTGGGGATAAAACTGGTATATCTAGCCAACAATGACATATTTCTGGGGAGAAAACTGGTATTTCTGTGAGAATATGTCATATATTTGGGAGAAAACAGGCATTTCTGGGAGAAAATGTCCTGTTTTGGGGGATAAAACAGGTATTTCTGGGAGAAATTGTTCTATTTCAGGGGAGAAAACAGGTATTTCTGGGAGAAAAGGTCCCATATTTGAGTTGAAATCAGGTATTCCTTGAAGAAAATATAATATGTTGGGGGAGAAAAGTGGTAATTCTGGTAGAAAATGTCCTACGTTTGGGAAACAATCTTGCATTTCTGGGAGAAAATGCCCTGATTTGGGGAGAAAACTGGTATTTCTGCGAGAAAAAGACTTATATCTGGGGAGAAAGGTGATATTTCTGGGAGAAAATGCCCCAAATGTGGGAGGAAGTGTCATCATGAGGCGTGTCATGGAGTAGATTTGGGAGGAAATGGAGGTATTTCTAAGAGGAGATATTTCTAAGAGTAGCGGTATTTCTGGGAGCAAATGTCGTCTTTGGGGAAGAAAATGTCCTCTTGAGAGAAGAACACAGGTCTTTCTTCCCAAAAATGTCATCCAACTGGGAGAAAATCTCCTCTCTTGGGGAGAAAAGTGGTCTTTCTGGGAGAAAGTGTCCTCTTCTTGGTTGCAAGTGTCCAATTGGTATTGTCATGGAGGATTTTAGGGGGAATGCATGTGGCAGTTGTAAGAGAAGGGGTATTTCTCGGAGCAAATATCCTCTTTTTGGAAGAGAAGGAGAAATTTCCAAGGGAAAAGTGGTATTTCTGGGAGCAAATGACACAGTTGAGGGAGAAAAGTGGGATCCGTTGGGAAAGAATGTCTAGCATTGGAGAGCAACGGTGGTCTTTTTGGTGTGCCAAGTGATGTCCTGGGGAGAAAACATGGTAAATAGGGGAGAAAATGTCCTCTGGAGGAGTGTCAAGTAGTATTTTGGAGAGCAAATGTCAGGTATTTCTCAGAAAAGTGCTGTTTCGGGGAGATAGTAGCATACTTGGTTGTAAAATGACATGTGTTTGAGAGATAGCTGGTATTTTGGGGTGAAAGGCCATTTTTTTAAAAATAAGCAGGAATTTCTGGTGGAATATATATCATCCTTGGGAGAAAACAGGTCTTTGTCGGAGAAAATGTCGTGTGTTTGGGAGGAAACTGGTCTATCTGGGAGGAAAGGCCATTTTGATGAGAGTAAGTGTGATTTTGTGGTGTGTCATGTAGTATTCTTGGAATGAAAGGTGAGGTATTTCTAAGAGAAGTGGTATTTCTGGGAGATAATTTCTTGTTTTGGGAGAAAATGTCCTATTTTGGGAGGCAGAAGCTGGTATTTCTGTGACAAAATGCCATCTTGATGGGAGTAAGTGTGATCTTGAGCAGTGTAAAGCAGCATCTTTGTTAGAGAATGGGAGAAAATGAGCTCTCTTGCGGTTAAGAATGGTGTATGTGTGATAAAATGCCACATTTCTGGCAGAAACTGTCCTCTTGAGGAGTGTAACGTCGTATATCAGGGAGGAAATGGGAAATATTCCGAAGAGTCCTGGTATTTCTGGGAGAAAATGTCTGACGTGCGGGAGAGAAGGTCATGTATCTGTGAGAAAGCTGGTGTTTCTGGGAGAAAATGCCAGGTATTTGTGAGAAAAGAGATGCTTGAGAGGGAAAAGGCCATCTCTTTGGGATTAAAGTGGTATTTCTGAGAGAAAATGCCCCAAATCTGGCAGTAAGTGTCATCATGAGTTGTGTCATGGAGTAGATTTGGGAGGAAATGGAGATATTTCTAAGAATAGCGGTATTTCTGGGAGCAAATGTCGTCTTTGGGGAAGAAAATGTCCTCTTGAGAGAAGAACACAGGTCTTTCTTCGCAAAAATGTCATCCAATTGGGAGAAAATCTCCTCTCTTGGGGAGAATAGTGGTCTTTCTGGAAGAAAGTGTCCTCTTCTTGGTTGCAAGTGTCCCATTTGGTATTGTCATGGAGGCTTTTTGGGAGAAAGCGTGTGGCAGTTGTAAGAGAAGGGGTATTTCTGGGAGAAATAACCTCGTTTTGGAAGAGAAGGTGATATTTCCCAAGGAAAAGTGGTAATTCTGGGAGCAAATGAGATAGTTGAGGGAGAATAGTGGGATCCGGTGGGAAAGAATGTCTTGTATTGGAGAGCAACGGTGCTTTTTTTTGTGTGCCAAGTGGTGTCTTGGGGAGAAAACATGGTAAATAGGGGAGAAAATGTCCTCTGGAGGAGTGACAAGTAGAATTTTGGAGTGCAAATGTCAGGTATTTCACAGAAAGTGCTGTTTTGGGGAGGTAGTAGCACACTTGGTTGTAAAATGACAGGTGTTTGTGAGAAAGCTGCTATTTTGGGAAAAGCAGCCGTATATTGAAGAATAAGCAGGAATTTCTGGGGGAATGTATGCCATCGTTGGAAGAATCCTGGTCTTTGTGGGAGAAAATGTCGTGTGTTTGGAAGAAACCTGGTGCATCTGGGAGAAAAGGCCATTTAGATGGGAGTAAGTGTGATCCTGAGGAGCGTCAAGTAGTATTCTTGGGATGAAATGTGAGGTATTTCTAAGAGAAGAGGTTTTTCTGGGAGAAAATGTCTTGTTTTGGAGAGAAAATGTCGCATTTGGGGCCCAGAAGCTGGTATTTCAGTGACAAAATGCCATCTTGATGGGAGTAAGTGTAATCTTGAGGAGTGTAGTGTAGTATATTTGGTAGAAATTGTGAGGTATTTCTAAGGAAACTGGTTATTTCTGCAAGAGAATAGCATTCTGTTTTGAAAAATGATGTCTATTTGCGAGGTGTCTGGTATTTGGGGAAAAAATGCTGTATTTGTATACGTGAGACCGCACTGGGTAAGGGACCTAAAGGAAAAAGGCTGACCAAAATGCTCTTGTTAGGCCTTTTTTGAAGCCAGGAAAAGCACTATGCCAGTGCTGGGGCTGGCAGCAGCTGGCAGCTTGTGGCAGCAGGCTGGAGTCAGCACTGCTCCCTCTTATCTGTGAGATTAAGCTTGAGCCTTTTCTGCGAGGCTAAAAGCAGCCCAGCTAAGGTGCCTGGTGAGAAGAGGTGAGAAGAGGTGAGCAAAGGGTGCTACTGCCCACCGATAACAGGGAGGGCAGTCAGAGTGTGAGCGCAGCCCACACTGCCCGTGGCTGCAGCAGTAGGTGTGGGAGGTGGGTCTTGTGGCAGGACACGTCAGTGTTCTTGAAGGGACTTGGGATTATTCGGAAGGCTAGTAGGGGAATCCCCTGGGTTTCCCTCTTCGAGAGTAAAGGGGTCCAAGACGGCTGGTGGCTCTTCAGGAAGGAAGTCTTAAAGGCGCAGGAGCTGGCTGTCCCCCTGAGCAGCAAAATGAGCCGGCGGGGAAGAAGACCGGCGGGGATGGATGAACAGGGAGCGATTCTTGAGGCTCCAGGAGAAGAAGAGAATCTACGTCCAGTGGAAGAAGGGACGGGTGACTGAGAAAGAGAAGTTGCTGGGATGTGTGGAGGGAAAATCCGAAAGGCCCAGCTTGAACTCAGCCTGGCCGCTGGGCTTAAAAGGAACAAGGAGCCCTTTTACAAAGACATCAGCGGTATGAACCCTGGAGCGGGTTCAAAGAAGGGTGCCAAAACTGGTGAGGGGTCTGGAGCACAGACCTTACGAGGAGCGGCTGAAGGAGCTGGGATTGTTCAGTCTGGTGAAGAGGAGGCTCTCCCTCCCAAATGCATGGTATTTTCCTCCAGAAAGATCACTTCTCAATGCGAAACATGACAATTTGTTCCAAAAATACGATGTTTTCTCCCCGAAATACAAGCATTCTCCAAAATAGATGACATTTTCTCCCAGAAATGCCAGCTTTATCAAAGATATATGAACTTTTCTTCCAAATACATGATATTTTCTCCCAGAAATATCAGTTTCCTTTTTCCCCAAAAATACAACACTCCAATACCAAATATGATATTTTCCGCCAAAAGGATCACATTTTCTGACAGAAAAACCAGCTTTCTTCCAAAAATATGACATTATCTCAACAAAAGACCACCATTCTCCC